>JAIXMG010000014.1:600000-809060 GCA_025201345.1 Thamnidium elegans | reverse complement strand
CCATTAAATATTCAATTACATTCAATTACATATACTATATTTATTTTTAGGTAAAGCTCCTTCGTCTTTTATAAGTTCAAGTTTACAAATTGATAAAAATACAGTAAGTAGATATAGTAAATTATTTAGAAAGTACATAAAAGATAAGCAACTTATTAAGCCAAGAAATAAAATAGGAGGAAGAAATGAAATTGTTGAAATCGATGAAACTAAAATAGCGAAGAGAAAATATAATAAAGGACATAGTGTAGAAGGTGCATGGGTTATTGGAGGTATACAAAGAAGTAGATTAAAGAATAAAGTTAAAAATGAAAATAAAAAAATATTTTTAGAACCTATTGAAGAAAGAAATATAGAAAATATTAATGAAATAATAGAAAAATACATTAAGAAAGGTACTACAATATATACAGATTGTTGGAAAGGGTATAATAATTTAAGTAAAATAGGATATAAACATAAAACAGTTAATCATAAAAAACATTTTAAAGATCCGGTTACAGGAGTCCATACAAATACAATAGAAGGAACATGGAATGGACTAAAGCAAAGTATTATACCAAGAAATAGAAATAAAAAGGACATAGTCTTATATTTAAGGGAATATCAATGGAGAAAAAAGAATAGAGAATATAATATTTGGAAAAACTTTTTAAAAGATTAAAAATTGAATTTACGTATAATAAAAAAATAAATGAATAAAGATAATTTATATTTTAATATTAAAAAATCAAAATATTTATATTTGATACTAAAAATAAAAAAATTAGAATTAAGAGTTAATACATTAAAAAAAGAAAATGTATTCTATAAAAATTTAAATAAAAATAATGAAACCATAGAGAATAAGTGCTCCCGAGAAATATATTATGAAACAAAAGAAACAAAGATGAAGAATATAATCATATTAGCAAGAACACAAATATAGAAAAATACATTAGATTTTAATATTGACGATAATAATAATAATAATATATGCGAAGATTGTGGATTTGAAATTAATGAAAATGGATGTATTTGTCCTGATATATGTAAAAATAAAGATTGTGAAAATTATGACGAAGATGAGTATAATAAATATGTAATATATGTAAAAATAAATTAGATAATAGCAACACTTTGGATGATGAATTAGATGAATTATATGAGGAGTCAAATACATTAAGTGATGTTGAAATGGGAGAAGAATTATGTAATGAAAATTATCCCAAAACTTATACAAATAAAAAAGAAAAAAGTATAATAAATTAAATGAAGACGACGAAAATTTAAAAGTTATAAATAAACTAAGTAAACTAAATTTAAATATACATAAGAATAAACAAGATAGTGTATTTGACAAAATAAAACTAAATAATAGAAATACATTAAAATTATTTAATGATATATATATAAAATACAGTAATAGCCAAATTGATGACAATTATATTAATGATATTTATGAAATTTATGATAAAAATAAATCAAGGTTCATGAAAAATTTAGAAATTAGTTCTAAAATATATAATAATAAAAAAGTATCTAATAGTAATTTTGTTTTTCCTTTATACACATTTAATAGCATAAAGAAAACATCGATTGATAACTTTATAACTTTGATAGAAAAATTGGTTTAAAAAATATATGAGACCTTTATACATAATGACCCAATCATTCATATCTCTAATAGACTTGCCAGATATAATATGATATATAATTAGTAATCCTTTCTCTAAGTTTCTATATGGCATTTTGTAGTCATATTTATTAAATAATACATTCAGAAAGAAAAATATTGGTGTTGGACCTAATTTTTCAAATAACTCTAATTTTATTTCCTCGATTAATTTTACATTCTGTAATTTTGTTCTATGTTTATAAATATCTTCTTTAATTTTCCATTCTTCATCCAAAAAACTCCAATATTTTAATTTTATATTTATTAAATCTTCGTATATTAGTCTATCCATTTTTTTATTATAGGATAATTCAATTTATGATAATTTAGATAATTTGGAAGATTATGAAGTATTTAGAATTGATAATATGAAGCGAAAACAAAATAATTTACTAAATACCTTATTAAACATGAATAGTCACTGTGGCCAGATAAAGTTGTTTTTTATACTAATAACAGTAGAATTGTTTCTAAATATGCACACTGTAAATTCGGAAACTATGAGATAGTATGGTTACTGAATTTAGTATCCATGTATACTGGATTTATTATGCAGTATATTTTCCACTGAACGCAGTAAGTTGGATACTGAAATTGAAATGGTATCTTATATACCCTATTTAGTAGAAATTCCACTAAAAAATACGTCATGAGTCTGTTTATTCAGTAACCATTGCTCTTTATTCAGTAGCCATTGTTTTTTATTTAGTAAAATCTCTGTCTATTCAGTAGCCATTGCTCTTTATTTAGTAGCCATTGTTTTTTATTTAGTAGCCATTTATAACAACTTACTTCTACATAATATATATGGTTAAAATCTGTTTTACATAAATAGTGTTATTATCAAACTTACAAGTAAATAAAAAGCCAAGACATATGGTTAAACGGTTTCTTCTCTGTAAATATATAAACGTTTGTAGATATTAATAGGTGGTAAATAAAAATAACTAAAAGATGTGTACCTTAAGGTGAACCATAATAGTATTCAATGGTTAAATATCTAAAAGCAAACGAACAAAAAAAAATTGTATTAGCGGTGGAAAAAAATAAAAAAAAATACTTTACTTAGCGTTTAGGGATACAATAGAGGCGAATGAACTATAGAAGAAGAAAAACAGTTATGTTCCATTTCAAGAGATTCAATTTATTGTTACCATTGAGATTAGTCTTTTGTGTATAAAGTGAAGTAAAAGTATATATAAAAAAGGGGGGGGGGAAAGGCAAGGTCGCTTACGTCTGTGGTTGAAAAAAAAAGTCACCTTCTGCTTGGCTAAACGACCTCTTTTTTTATACGTGATTCTGAAATTTATATAGTAAGTCCTAAGTATACTGAAAAAAAGAAAGCACAAATATATGTAGTAAATCAATTTTTTTTTTTTTTTTTTTTGGATAACGTGGCAGTGTCTTTTTTCTTTTTTTTTCTTTAAATAAATTTATATATTTGTCTATATTATTTGTACTTTGATAATTAACTTATTCCTCTATACATGTAAGCACTAAGATCTAAACGACTATGACGCTGTAATATACGTATTTGTTATAGAACATTGGTATGCACCTTTTTAATATTTTAATTCCCTGGTAAAGAAAAAATCTAAATTTAGAATAAAAAAAAGGGAAGAGTATTTTCTACTGAAAATAGCGGAATATATTCCGTATTTAGTAACTATGTCCACTAATAACAGTATCATTTACTAAATATCTGGCCATAGTGAGTATGAGCATTGATGATGAAACGATAACTACTGCTACTCAAAATAATAGCTATGAAATTGAGAAAATATTAAATCATAGAAAATATAAAAAAAGAACAAAATATTTTGTAAAATGGAAAGATTATGACGAAAGTGAGAATTGTTGGATATGGGAATCTGAATTTGATGATGATCAAATTATCAAGGATTATTATGAAAATTTAGAAAAGTTATAAATTTATAGAAACTAAAATATTTATATAAAAAATAAAAGTTTATGAAGCATCAAAATGTTTTCCTTGATTAATTACTACATATAAACTATTATACCTGAACGTTCTCAATAATCGTCAATATCACAGTATCATTCTTTTCATTTTCTATTTCAATTTCGCAACGGAACGAAACCCCAATTTGCGATAATTTTTTTCTTTCAAAATTAAATAAAAAGCACGTAGTAAGTTCAAACTTACGACTTTGTATTAGAATATTAATTATACAGTGGGTACATAAATTGACCCACAAAACTTGTTTTCTAATTATCTCATCAAATAATGGTACTAGCTATTCAAGCTAAGTATCAAAGAAATCAGAAGAGTCTAAATTTTATTATGAATAAATTTTTAATTATTCTCTATGACGTAATCATGATGTAAGGAAAATAAAGTGATTCGGAATTTTTTTAATTTTCCGCATAATCTAAGTAATAAATCATTTACGGCCGGCACGTAGATGTATCTAAAATATATTTATAGTATATTAATATTTAAACCTTCCTCTATTTTATGCTATAAATACCTTCGAACTTTTCGAATATTTCTACTCACTATTTCGCTCCAAATTTTACCACTTTTAAAAATAACTATGCCTTATAAACTCAGCCAAAGTAAACGTGATGATGTCAAGTCTCTGATTTTGAAAGGTGAACCTACTATAAACATTGTGAAACGTACTGGAGTTTCGAAGTCTCATGTAAACAGATTGAGATCAGGCATTATTCCAAATTATATTCGACAACATACCGGAAGACCCAGCATTGTGAAGCCATTTACTAAAACATTGATACGTTTAAAACTTCGATCCGGTTCCTTACAGTCTGCTCGTGATGTCCATAAATACTTGTGTAGTGTTGGTTACTCAATTAGCTATAATGCCACCCGAAAAGTCATTAGAGAGTTAGGCTTTAGGTGTAGATTTAAGTATTCAACAGCCGCCATTGATATTACGCATATGAAGAAATGTTATAAGTGGGCGAAAGAACATCGTGATTGGTCAGTGGAAGATTGGAAGAAGGTCGTATTCTCAGACGAAACCAAGTTAAACCTCTGGGGATCAAAGGGAGCGGAATATACGTAAGTTCTGAAAGGTGAGAAACTTAGGCCGTTCAACTTTAGAGGTAAAAAACAGAGTGGTGGAGGATCTATAGTGATATGGGGTTGTATGACAGCATTTGGACCTGGTTATGCATGTTGTTTACTTGAAAAAACTATGAATTCAGACCTTTACCAACATGTTTTACAGACATCATACTTTGATACATTGGGATACTGCGGTCTAACCCATAGTGATGTTCTTTTTCAACAGGATGGTGCTAAGTGCCACACTTCAAAAAGCAGCAAAAGTTGAATGGATAGCCAGGGCATGAAGTATATCAAAGACTGGCCACCATGTAGTCCAGATCTTAATCCGATTGAGCACCTCTGGCATCATGTAAAGAAAAGACTAGACGGTTGTTCGCTTAAGCCTAAAAATGGTGATGAATTATGGCGAAGATTTGATTATGGATGGAACAGATCTACCAAGGACGATATGGATAAGTACTACAATGGTTATCACAAAAGAATTGAAGCTATTATCAATGCTAAAGGGGGATATACAACCTATTAATTTTTTTATGTTTTCTCTTTTTAATAAGATTTCGCATATCTTCTATTTCTAATTGAATCTCCGATTTAAACACAAACATCTTACTGGAATTAGTTTAGAACTTGAAGACGTAACATATTTTTAAATTTGAGCTATCTAGCTTTATTCAATCAAAAGATACGCTAAAAACAAGTTTTTGTGGGTCAATTTATGTACCCACTGTATTATATTATTTAAATGTAACAAAACAATTGAATATAAGAATTAAATTTAATAACAAGTAATTAAAATTATATATTATACTAAATATAAATAGAAACGTTTCTCATAGCACTCAAAGATTCAAAACACGTGAATGTCACGTGTGAAAGTGTTACTAAAGCAATTACGTCACCAAAATCTCCTCGTCACAAGAATGTCAGTACGAAAAATAGCGTAAGCTTGGAAGAAGAAGAAGTGCCGGAGTTCATAAGTAAGTGGAATGCCAACAAGAAGCGGGTGTTCAAACCTATTGGTCACAGGAACAAGAGGCGTAAGAAATCATGTGAGGCCCCGTGAAATTGTAGAGTTTTAAATATTATTTTATTCCCTAAATAATAAAATCAATCTTTCTTCTCCTTAAAATTAACAACTGTTTGCTTAGTGGTATTTCATTACACCCCTAAGGAACTGACAAGAATGTGACGAGGAGATTTTGGTGACGTAATTGCTTTAGTAACACTTTCACACGTGACATTCACGTGTTTTGAATCTTTGAGTGCTATGTGGTGTATTTAGTGAATGGTTATAATAGTTTTGCCGTGGTTTATATTCTCTTGTTTGAGTTCCGAACTTCTGGTCCTGTCTGTGTTTCTTTTTGATGTCCTCGGTGTTTGTATATTCTCGATTATAGATCAAATCGTGTTTACTTTGGTTCTTGTCGCTTCTTTTGTTACTTCTTTGTTACTTCTTTTTGTTACTTCTTTTTTTTTGTTGTCGTTCTCTCTCGGTCCTTGTATTTACTAAATTATTGATCATTTCGTGTTTACTTTGGTTCCTGTCGCTACTTTTGTTACTTTATTTACTGATTCGTTGTAAATTTTTCCTGTCTTACTTTAAATAATTATGAATAACCTTAATAGATAATATAGATATTATTTTAGAAATTGAAAACTATTTAAGAAAACACATAATTATGAAATAGACATTATCTTTACTCTCTTTAATATAACTTTTAATCGTTAATCGATTTTTTGTTCCTTTACTTTATTTTGATACTACTTTCGCAGATTTCGAAAGCTTACTAGTGCAAACTCCCTCTCTGTTGTCTATATTATTTATAACTTTAGTCTTACAGTCTCCTTCTGTTATTTATTTTATATTTGTTTATTCTCGTCCTCTACATACAAGGTAAACATAAGGCTCCAAACAACCATATCAACATGTCAGTCTTGATTATAGTGATACCTATAATAATTGACTGAGTTATATAAGAACTTCTTTAACTAAACCAGTAAGGTTAGAAGGATATCTATGATCCCTTAATCAATTATTTTCAATAAATATATCTTTTTATATTATCGGATATACTACATTTTTAAAATTAACATATCGTCTTTATATTCTATAGATATAAATAAATCAGAATTATATATATAAAATAAATTATTTTATCACAAGAGCAAACCTTTTAGTTTTGGATAAAGATCAACATTTTATTTATGATGTATTTTAAATAATGTTTTAATTTATAATATAAAAGGATATCCGTCTATTGTAACCAGGCAGTACAGAATTACTGGTCACAAAGCACAAGAATACGAACCAGAGGAAACGATATCACTTTATACAATAAGTACTCTCAAATACCACTTCTTCGAACAAATAGACATAACCATTTAATACTACTATCAACAGGTAGAGAGAAACATTAATAGAACAAGACTAAACATCATTTACACCAGCTTGGAGATTTCAGCCAATCACAAGGAGTGTATCACGTGAGAATCACGCTTTTCAGGTATCTTCTTATAATGGCTGATGATCATTGGCTGCACCCATGACAAACAAGTGATAAATTACGGTAGTTGTTTGTGAAATTGATAGCTGATTGTTCCTGATTTATCTATGCCCGAGACTTGAAGAAAGAATCGATAAATAGTATTATAGTTATATTTAGGTAGTGTTGGCTGTGGTAGTATTATTCCTGGTGTTAACGATTATCTTTTCAAATCCTAATATGTTTCCTTCCAAAAATGTTGTATCAAAACCAAGTTACAAAAATAGTATTATAAGTAAAAGCTTATTTATTCAAAGTTAAAGTTAAAATGAAAGATATAATCATAAAATATATTTCTAGCCAATCAGAATCATTAAACGTGATATGCACGTGCTTGTCACGTTTCTTCCTAATATAATAATGGTAATATAATGTCACACTCCGTATCACAATGTCAGTATTAGGACCCAGGGATTCGCTTATTACGACTATTCCGCCTAATACAGTTATATGTTTAAATAGTTATACTTCTTTTTTTAAGGAAGTATACAAGTAAGTTTAAATAGCAGATAAAAGATAATTTTTATTTAATAATAATTCTAAGGGGGATATTTATATTTTTTATAATTGCTGCGGCTATCTATACAATGTAGTACATGTATACTAAGTATACTGCGGTTTGATGGCGCAGCCTAAGATCGGTTATTTATATTTTCTAATAAGTTTACACGTGACTTCTTAACTCTTCTTTTTGGAATGGTGGGTTTGAATCTTCTTTTATTTCTTGGGGTGTCCATAGTTATGTGGTCCGACCCGAACTTTATCGGCTCGGACGTTAAAGACCGGACCGGGCTTGCCTGATTTTGATTGGCTCGATTTGGCTGGTTTTCCGATCTGACAACAAGACTACGCGCGGTTGGTTAAGTGGTATAATCTTCGCCTGCCACGCGAAGGGCCGGGGTTCGATTCCCCGACCGCGCATTTTTTTTGGTGTATTTCACTATTCTTTTGTCAGCGTCTGAAGTGCGTATAGCTTTTAATGTGTCACAGTGTTACACAAACTACCTCTTTCTGATAAAATAATGTTAACAAGGATCGTCCTTGTTGTCCTAACACAAGAAATCAAACCTCCATGGTTGTTATAAATTTAAAAACCTAATTAAGAAAACTAAAAATGATATAAATACCTTCAACTTTTATTTAATAAAATATAATTCACTTTTTGTAAACAATTTAATCTTATACTTCCCTTATTTTATAAAAGACCTTTAAAATCAAGCTCTTTTATTTTGTACTTGAATTCCCTTGGATCTTACTTTCCATTGTACTTTTTACCTAAATCTTTTATTCTACTTTATTACTTAAGTCGTTCTACTTATAAAACAGGAACTGGTGCTCACTTTTCTTACTATTACCTTATTATACTCTTTTTACACTTTACCACACTATCGATTGATTAACACGTGGTGCTCACTAACAGGGCATTTCATTTACTATTTCTGATTCAAATCTATCTCAAGAACTTTTACTTTACGTTTGGGTCGTACATTTTTCAATATTACTACCTTTGAACACTTTTTACTTTTAATAACCTACTTACATAACTACTACAAAAACTCAAAAATGAACGATCAAGCTGTGTTGGCAAACATCAATTCATTCAACCACTCAACTAATGCGTATGCTGAAACTAACTCTGGTTATCTCTTCCCTTCAAGAAAGATGGCTATTATTGAATTCGCTGGTGCTGAAGGTGAAGGCTTTAGAAATTTTGAAGAAACTCTGGAATCTTACTTTGCTATGCAAAATATTACTGCCGATGCTCATAAACTGATTATTTTGCGTGCTCAACTTAGAAGAACTGCTAAGAACTTTTTCGAAAGAAGACTCTCTCGTGAACCTACTTTAGAACAAGGTCTTACTTATCAAGAAGCTATTGAATTACTCAAAGCGGAATATATTACTACTGAACTTATTACTCGTTATACTATTGGATTTAACATGCTTGCTCAAGGAAAAGAAGAACATCCAAAAACTTTTCTGGGTCGCTTGCAAGAAGCTGCTGAATTAGCTGAACTGGAAGATGCAGAACAACAAATCAAGATTCGATTCCAAGTTGGACTTTTACCTGAAATCCGCAAATTTTGTATCTTGAACTCTGCTGTATCCTTTAATGATTATTTAACTAAGGCTGAAGGCTGGTGGAATGCTGAGAAACCTCGCTCAATTTCTATGAAGAATAGTCCTTTTTCGCCCCGTGACATTGATAATTCATTTGTTGCTGAAACTTCCGCTAAACCTATTCTATCTTTTGGTAAACTACCTTCAGGAACTGATTTTTCTGTTATGGATGTCTCTAGCCAACTGAATACTGCTTTATCCAAATTGGGAAGTGACCGTAATGCTTTGAAGCAAGTAATTGCTACATTGCAAACGTTAGATCTTCATCATATGGAAAGTCAGAATACAGTGACTGGAACTTCTCAAAACACGAATCATCAGACTGAGAATTTAGATATCAAAGAAATGATTAGACAAGTTATGCAAGAAGAATTCAAAAAACAAAATGGTACCAATATTAATAATAATAATTATCAAAGAGGAAATAATTATAATAATCGTCGGTATAACAACGACCATTATTCTGAAAGAAGAAATGATTATTCTCGTAACTACAACAATGGTAATCAAAACCAAAGAAATAATAACAACAATTACGACAATGGCAACAATCAGAGGAATGAAAATACAAACACCAACCAGTCAAAAAACTAATCGGGTCGGCTGCTCTTACGAATGGTCAGTCGAACGCCCCTAACAACAATAAAAAATCCATTCCCCTTGAGAACTCTTCCTCGACACATCTTACAACAATGCTTACTGATGAAAACGAAGAAGATGACCAAGATCTTTATGCTTCGGTTCGTGCTATACATCCACCTGTGGTACAAACTTCTAAACCTTATGCTCGTCCAAGCTCCTCAAAACCTGCACCTACTCGAAAAGGGAAAGAACGCGAAACTCCTTTGCCTACTTATGATTCAACTATTGCCGATATGGATATGACTATGGATAACCCTACAATTATATCTCCTAATCAACCTATTATAAAACCTGCTAAACCAAGAAGGAAAAGAGTAATTCCTAAATTAAATTATGATATTGTTTCTACTGTATTTGATCAAAATTCTAATATTCCAGTTGGTGAATTACTCAAGATCTCACCTATTGTGAAACGTCAATTTGTCAATGCTTTAAAAACACCAAGACAACCTAAAGTATCAATAGTTGCGCCTGGATCCTCATCAACTACAGCTACTATCCAAGATTTATCGTTTGTAGAAGATGACGATGAAGACACTACTGCTATTTACACTGATTTCGTCATCAATGGATTTAAAATCAAAACTCTAATTGATGGTGGTGCTGCAAAGACTTGTATGTCTCGAGAATTAGTCGAAAAACTTGGACTACAAATCGATTCACCTAGCCAAAGTATATTTACCCTAGGAAATAGTACCAAACAACGTGGACTTGGATTGATCTACGATGTACCCATCAAAGCCGGAGGTGTTATTACTATACCTGGAAGTATTGAAGTTCTACCTGCTACACCAACTCCTTTAATCATTGGAAACAACTGGTTAAACCGTGCAAAGGCTGTAGTCGATTATAAACAGAAACTATTATCGGTTACATATAAAGGAAGAATGGCAGAGATACCCATTAATTTCTTTAAAACAACTAAAGGACCTATTATTCAAGCTGTAACAAAAATACCTACAAAAGTTATGGAACCTCAAATAAAAACTATTGTAGAGGATGAAGATGATACTCATGACGACTTTGAAACTGATTCAACTGAGGAATATACAGATGATGATACTATTAGTGAACAGAGTTCAACCAGTGATGACGACGAAGCTTATTTCAACGACGATGCTGAAAGCTCAAACAAGAAAGTATCGTTTAGCATGGTAGAAAGAAATTTTAAAGGTGATCTTTTCACTATCGTCCCTGAACCTGAAATAGAAACTTATCAACGTTCTGACGATGATGTGGAAGCTAACGGATATGATCTAACGCTAATCGACATAGATCCACCAAAAATTGAAGATTCAAATATAAGCGAAACTTCAAGATCTATCCTAACGGTTGATCAAAAAGAAAAAATTCAAATGGGAGAAATTGATGACAATATTAAACAACAATTTCTAAATTTAATCAACAATTATCAAGATGTGTTTGACTGGAATAACGACACACTCGGATGTACACCATTAATAAAACATCGAATTATCACAGAAGATGTGCCACCTATACGCAGTCGTCCTTATAGAATGTGCCCTGCTGAAATTGAAAGCTTAAAAAATGAATTAAATAAATTAAGTGATCTAGGAGTGATTCGACCTTCCAACAGCCCTTGGAGCTCACCTATTATTCTAGTAAAGAAAAAAGATAATAGCTATGAGGAAGATTTCTAGTTACCGTGAATAATTATTAGAGATAAGGTGAGATATTTCGCAAGCTTCAAACATCTCATATTTTTTTTTTCTTTAAAAAAATTAATCAAAAAAAGCATGACTAAGTTATTTGGAAACTTAATCATAGGAAGTTGCTATTATAATTATTTTCTATAATATTAATTTACAATGTATCAGTAATTTATAATTTTATTTTAATTTATATTATAATATCAAATCCATGCAAGTATGGATGTCTTTCTATAGATTAGTTATAGATTATCGAAAATTAAATGCTATCACAAAAAAGGACGCCTATGCTTTACCAAGAATTGCAACTTTATTGGACACGTTAGGAAATGCTTCTATCTTCTCGGCCCTGGATATGCGAAGCGGTTTTTATCAAGTAGCTCTCGCTGAAGATTCTATTGAAAAAAGTGCTTTCGCCACTGCACAGCTAGGCCAATGGGAATTCTCGCGCATGCCAATGGGTTTGTGTAACTCTGTGGGGACTTTCCAAAGGATGGTAGATCTAGTATTCAAAGATTTAATCAACAAATCTCTTGTCGCTTATATAGATGACTTAAATTGTTTCTCAAAAACTCACGAAAACCATTTAATCGACTTGGAAAAATTGTTTAACTGTGTTCGAGTTGCCAACTTAAAGCTAAACATTACGAAATGCTTTTTCTTCAAGGACAAACTGAACTTTCTAGGCTACATAATTACTAAAGATGGTTTAGAGACTGATCCTGCTAAAATAGAAAAAGTCAAAAATTTTCCTACACCTACTACAGTTACTCAGATAAAGAGTTTTATTGGAATTGCTTCGTACTACAGACGATTTATTAATCAATTTGCCGCTATTGCAAGACCTTTACATAACCTAACAAAAAAAGGACAAAACACCTGGAATCAAGAATCTTTAGAAGCTTTAACCAGTACACCGGTACTTATTAGGCCAAACTTCGACAAGCCTTTCGTGTTGGTTACAGACGCAAGTAGAGTGGGAATTGGATGCGTACTTACTCAATTAGATGATGATGGACACGAGCATCCTATACAGTATATTAGTAGAGGTTTGAGGGGTCCCGAATTAAATTATGGTGTATCAAAATTAGAAGGTCTCGCTATTGTCTGGGCTGTTAAGATATTTAGACCATATCTCTTGGGAAAACGTTTTACTATCATAACTGATCACGCTGCTCTCAATGGTTTGTTAAAATCACAAGAACCAACAGGAATTCTCGCCAGATGGATAACTATATTAAATGAATATGAATTTGAAGTAAAATACCGACCTGGAAGAGTTAATGAAAGTGCCGACTTCTTGTCTAGAATTGGAAATTAGCACAACAATAACAATAAAAGTCCAACTATTCACTGAACGACGTAAAAAGCTGCTGTCAAAAAAAAAAAAACATTGAAAATCCTTGGAAAAACAATACAAAACCAACTTAAAAACAATCTATCCACCAAATATAATTTATCATCAAATATTATTAATTATTAAACTTAACCAATCATATCAACTAATTAAATAAAACTCAACTCAAATCAAATAAACTGACAACAATGGATAACACAACAATTATATTACTCAAAGCTTACCTAACGAATCTGCAGGTACCTGACCTCGCAGATTCCGACCAACAAAAATTCTTACTAAAGCAATCTAAGAACTATACGCTATTAAACAACAAATTATATCGGTGCAATTTTGACACTTATCAACATAGAATAGTATTAAATCAATCTGAAGCAATAGAAGCTTTATATTTGGCACATCAACATCCTTTAGGAGGACACTTAGCTTACAATAATACAATTAACAAGCTTTCATCAAAATATTACTGGCCCAATATGGTTAAAGATGTTACTCAATACGTGAAGGAATGCCCGCGATGCCAACGACACAGTAGAAAAACTTTAAATGAAAGATTACATCCCGTGGCTGTGTTACACGTACCTTTTGAACAAATAGCAATTGATGTCAAACATGTAACGACAAGTAGAGGAGGTTATAGATATATTATCGCAGCAATTGATTACTTAACCAAATATGTTGAAGCTAGAGCGGTGCGCTTTCAAACTGCATCTGAAATAGCCTTATTTTTATACGAAGAAATTATATGCAGACATGGATGTCCTCGAGTTATAATTACCGACAACGGGAAACCAATGATAAGCGAATTAGTATATCAAGTCTGTCTCCAATTTGGTATTAGAAAAAATAACATAAGTCCCTATAATAGTCAGGCGAACGGATTGATTGAACGCTTTAATCGCACCTTTGATCAAATCATGCAAAGAAGAACACCAGAAGAAAAGAAGGATTGGCATCTCTACTTACCGTCTATGCTATATTCTTACAGAAGCATGCAACAAGCTACAACTAAAGAAACTCCGTTTTATTTACTCTATGGCTATCAACCTCGCACGTCTTTTGACAATAGAAAAGCTCAAATCCCAACAGAATTAAACTTTGATAAGATACTTGAACTAAGAACCAATAAGCAGATCAACATTTTACAATTAATAAGAAAAAATGCCATAAAAAGAATTGAAACATCGCAGAAAGCACAAAAAGAAGCTATCGACAAGAAACTTCTACAAAAAAAGAAATTACTAAAGCCTGCGTTCGAAGTTGGGGATACTGTAGAGCGATATCGTGATTTTAGAGGAACTTCCTGGGCAGGAAAACTTGAAGACCTGTGGGAAGGATTATATACTGTAATCGAAGACTTAAAGAAAGGCAGCTATGTTATACAAGGAAAAAAGAAAGATGGTTCCACAGAAATAAGAATTGTACATGGGAATCGCCTAAGAATTTATAAAGTGCCCGATGTAGGTTGGAAATTAGAAGAAAACTATAAAAAGACGAGGTTGCAAGAATCAGAAGAAGATAATAATCTAACATCTAAACAAGGAATGCAAGAACAAGAAAACGTTATTTCCATTAATGATCGGCTCGGTCCACATGCTCGAATGGTGAGATATTTAGTATCGAATTATGAAATAAAAAGAGACAGCAGAAAATAAGATGAAACTTCTTTTGGATCTTTATTAATTAAAAAATGACTTCTAAAAAACAAGAGAGGGAACAAAAGGTTGCCTCGTAAAATATCCTTTTTATAGTAAGAATAATTTAGGTTTAAGAACCAGGGTAGTAAGCGATACCTAACTGAGGTTGTTGTGTAACCACCTCAGATATATTTGGAGTGATAACTTGCGTTAGTTTTTATGGTTAAATACCACATAGCCCCCCATCAGCAAGAGATTACTCCCAAGACAGATTTGCAATGATAATGGAGAAAGAGGTTTTTTTTTTTTTTTTTTTTTTTTAATTACTTTTTTTGAAGCGAGGACTTTGACGAGTAGGAGAACGCTTGGTCGCATTTTTAGATTGCTTGAAGGCATCTTCTTGAGATAAGAGTATAGCAGGACGTTTACGTTTAGAATGAGAAGATGTAGTTTTAGAATCAACATCTTCGTCTAATGGTAATGACCTAATTAGCTTACTAATTGTACTGGGTTTATTCTTTTGTAATGCTTTAGAGCTAGAAGGAGCATTAGTAATGACATTGGACTTTTTTGGTTTATACACAGTGCCAAGGTTCTTCCAATATTTACGAAGACAATCGATATCATTAAAATGATCTGTGGGTATCCATTCATCCCAGTCACTACTATAATTCTTCCATCGAACTAAATATTCAATATTCCTTGGTTCACCTCGATGGTTAATAACGGCTTCGATTTCATAATTTTTAATTTCATTGCCTTCATCGTCAAGAGCAATTACTTCGTCATGAGAGATAAGTTTTAATTCAATTGACGTATAATTCCTAGGCATAATCATCCCAACAGTGTCTCTAAGGACATATGAGTTTCCTTGGGTTTTACGAACAACGGTGTATGGACCAGAGTAAGAAGGAGATAATTGACCATTTTTTTCTATACGAACCATAACATGATCATTAGGTTTATATTCGACTAGAACGTGCTTATTATCAAATTTAGCATTATCCAATTCAATTTGTGTTTTGGTTTTTTCAGCTATGGCTGGAAAGACAATATCATTCATATAATCAATTCTTTTCATGAGCTCTTCATGAGACATAGGTCTTTTATGTTCTCCTTGTTTATCTTTATCCTCATCTGCTGTAAAACCATATGTTTCAGGCATACGACGTGCGAAGAATAAGGAAAAAGGGGTTGTATTTAATTTTTTGGATATGCGATTATTAAGTGATAATTGTACCGCATTAAGGTAAAGATCCCAATGGGAACCAACACCTTTGGTAGCTTTTGCTAATAATATTTTTACTGATTGAACCGTACGTTCGGCTAAACCATTTGCCGAGGCATGCAGTGGAGAAATAAATCTATGGTCATAACCTAAAGCATCAGCTAATTCCTTCGATAAATAACTTTTAAACTCTGAACCATTATCGGATTGGAGAATAGAAGGAACGCCAATTAATGCGAAGACGTCAGATAATACTTTAACAATAGTAGCAGTCTTTTTATCCGCTAAGGGACGAAGTATACAAAAACGAGTGCATACATCAACAATAACCATAACGTAATTATTATTTAATTCTGTGGTTGTACCCATAGGTCCAGCCAAATCTATGGCTAAATGTTGACCAGGAGTATAACTATATATATGTCTTGAGGGATGGAACCCCCGTTTTTTTACGTTATAGCGCATACAAGAATCGCATGTACGAACAAACTTAATGCAATCACCAATGAGATTAACCCAATGAATACCTTCCTTGTGGAGTCTTTTTACCATTTGTTCCGCACCATAATGGCCAATATTAGTATGAGCATCCTTCAATAATTGATCTTTATCGTTGTCAGGAGGAATGACATAGTCAGGACATATAGTTTGCGCACTTTGTATATAAAAAATATTCCTTGATAAGGAAGTGGTATAGCAATTGTTATTTTCACTTGAATTAACAGGCATAGCATGAATCAAGTTGATATGTTTTGTTTGGTCCTGTTGTTCATTAGTAAACAAAGTACCGTCAACAGCAATAAGGTTAGAATTAATCTTTTTTTTAATGTTTATATAATTTGAAGTAGCATGATTCTTTCTAGGGGAAGAAATGTGCTGTTTTTGTTTGAATTTATCATATTTAATGGTTTCCGAATCAGTTGGAGGATACAATCTTGATAATGCATCAGGAAGAATGTTATCCATACCTTTAATGTGTACTACAGTAAAAGTATAATCAAGTAAAATGTCTAACCATTTAATGATCATACGATTAGCTGATTTTTGACTAAATACATAACAAAGGGCTTTATGATCTGTGTATAGAGTAAATTGAGTACCCCAAACAAATTTATGAAATTGTTTTAAAGCATAGATTACTCCGTTTAATTCTCTCATCGAAGTAGAATATAAACGCTCATGCTTATTAAACGATCTAGACATGAAACCAATATATTTGACTACAGATGTTTTTTCATTATTATGATCAATAGAATCAAACACTTGATAAAGTACACAACCAGTAGCAAAATCGCTAGAATCAGTTGCGATGCAATATGGGTGCGAGTGTTCTGGTTGTGATAATACTACATCTGACAGCATAACCTTTTTTATGGCGTCAAAATGTAATTGATGTTTTTTGGTCCAAATGAAGGGGCCATTTATTTTAATATCATGTGAACGTAAGGCATCTAGAGGAGCCATTAAAGCAGCTGCGTTTGGCAAGTGCATACGGAAGAAATTGACAAAGCCCAATATAGATTGTGCTTGTTTTTGTGTTTTAGGAGGAGGCATTTCATTAAAATTGGTAAGTTTACGCTTATCTATTCTTTTTCCTGCAGCAGATATAGAATACCCTAAAAGATATACAGCCGACTTTGCAAAATGTGACTTCTCGAAATTAATTCTTAGATTATTTTTTGTAAGTATTTCGAGCACGTTTTTTACGTGGTAATAATGGGCATGCATTGATCTACTGGCTATACAAATATCATCCACGAAGCAAGTAACATAAGGTAAATCTTTAAACAATGTTAACATCACTCTGCTAAACAATTGACTGATCACAGAAATGCCAAATGGCGAGCCTCGATACATATATTGCAAATTATTAGGAGCAGTAAATGTTGTTTTTATCTGATCCGCTTCATTGACAGGGAATTGATTAAATGCCGATTTCAAATCAATTGTAGAAAATACGACACAACCAGTCATAGAATTAAATATATCGCTAATTAATGGTAAGCTGTGAGAATTCTTTGATGATTCATCAAGTGCTTCATTAAGTTTCCTTGGATCGAGAAGAAGGCGAATATTCTTTTTATCTTTGCAGATAGCACCATTCACGTGATCTTTTTTGAATGTTACAGTCATAGGTAAATTCCAACCGGAAGGCTTAGCAGGAACAATTATTTTATCTTTTTCCCAACTTTCAATTATTTCCATTACTTGATCCTTTAATGCATAAGGGATTGGGTATTGTCGGATATTAGCAATAAAACCAGAAGGGGTTGGTAAATGTAATACAGCATCCTTTATAGTGCATAAAGATGTCTTGTCTAATTTTTTATTTTTGTCAATATACACTTTAATAGCATTTTCAAAGGCATATTGTTCTTGTTCAGTACCGAAATTAGTGACATTTGGAATATAGGCATCATCGTTTTTCGAATTATCAACAACTTCTTTTTGAAGGTTTTTATGTTTAACAGCAACGTTAGACAAATAAATTTTTAGTTTGGGTAATAAATCTACACCAATTAAAATTTTTTCATTATCGGAATCAATAATATTGTCATCAATAATATCGAATTTATGTTCAATTATTTTGTTTACATTATCATATTCGACGAGTAAAGGATCAATTGTTTGTAGACGAGGAACTTTACTACCATTAGCCATGATTAGACTACCAGGAATAGAATGGAATGATATATTATTTTTCTGGGCATATTTTTTACTTATCAAACTAACACTAGCACCAGTATCAATAATACCATAGCTAAGAATACTATTAATAATGATAGGTGTTGCAGGGGATAACGAGGTTCCTTCTATATTACATGGATTATCATTATCACCAACATTGTTATTTCTTACAGCAAAAATGTTCTTCTCTAGAAGATGATTCTTATTGTTGTTTAAGGAATTATCATCATTGGAGCTCTTATAGTATGGTTGAATATATTTATTAAAAAAATCATCATAATCGTTGTCTGATGTATCAGTATCAGAGTCAGAGATAGCACAAAGTTTTTTATCGTAGGTGGCAGGAGCAACCGAAAGATTTGATACATCAGTTCCCTTGGTGAAGTTACTAAGGTTAACAGAATGATCAATCTTGTTAATATTTGCATTATTGTAGTTATGACTATTATTTTTATTATTTTTATTATCAATGTAATTACTTACAGGAGGGGAAGGCAATTTGTAACCCTTTCTTTTAAAGACTGCAATTTTAACCTCACAGTTATACGAATGACTTGGATCATCGCGGTAATTTGCAGTTCTGCAATAGGTACAAATGCCTTGTGCTCTCAACGTGGCGAAATTGACGTGTTTCGATGCAGCGGAAGACGTAGGTCCAGAGGCAACAAAAGGGGCATCGTTTTTTAAAGTGTCGAAAGGAACTTCTTCAACCTTTTCAATCATTCTTCTTTTTTTGTTGTTAACTTTATGGATCCTAGAGGATCCTAAAGTTTCTTCAATAACAGCAATATGTCCAATAATTATTTTTTCGAACATAGCCCAACTAGCAGGAGCATGGTGCATCTTTACATTATCAAAATCAGACGGGTTGGTTTTGCGAAAGTTACTTGAAATTATTTGGTTGATTTTTCCTTGCACTTTTGAAGGAAAACAATTAACAAACAAATAAAATAACATCACATTATTTTCAATATTTATTTTAGCTCTGAGAATTAACATTCGATATCTCTCCAAACATAAAATAAAAGATTCCTTTTCCTCAAGAGAAAAATTGATCAAACTAATAGCTAACGAATTAACGCTGGCTTGAGAGGCCATGTCAAAACGTTGTTGTAAAATAGTCTTAGCATCAGACCAAGAAATTGCAGACGAATTTTTTAAATTTACACTAAACCAACCATGGTGATTAGTAGAGCCTTCGAAAGCAATCTCAAGGTAATAAATCCAAGATTTACTAATATTAAGGTTATATGTAACAAACAATCTTTCAAATTTCAAAAAGAAAGTTGTTAAGGTTATTTCCTTATCATTTTTATCTTTTTCTTCGATATTCCAACAATCGAGTAAAGGGTTCACATTAAAGGCAGGTACGTCTTTAATGGGAATTCCACGATTGCTAGAACCCACCAAAGTCAAATCGTTGCTAGGTAGCATACTATCAATAGGTTTTACCAAGGCAGTAATTTGACTTTTGATCAATTTAGCGTGCTCATTGACCAACTTGGTGTTATTCTCAATAGTAATAAATCTCTCATTATTAGTATCAAAAATACCCTCAGAAAACAATTTAATTTTTTGCTCATTGAGATTAGCAATAATTATCATTATACTTTCATATTGATTATTAAGCTGTTCTAAAGCAGTTTTATTCTCAATAGATTTCTTATTAGAAATTTTATTGGCATTGTTGTTAACACTTTCGTAAGCAACAAATGATTCTTCCATTTCCGAATCTTCTGTAGTAACAGAGGATTCATCCGTGGCAGAATTTTTAGCAATAGAATTGTTATTATCCAATCCCATGTTGGTTAAACCATCAAGCACTTTCGTGACAGAATTACTATCATGAGGACTGTTAGAAATAGTAGCCGAAGAAGGATTCATCTTAAAAAATGAGATATTTAGTATCGAATTATGAAATAAAAAGAGACAGCAGAAAATAAGATGAAACTTCTTTTGGATCTTTATTAATTAAAAAATGACTTCTAAAAAACAAGAGAGGGAACAAAAGGTTGCCTCGTAAAATATCCTTTTTATAGTAAGAATAATTTAGGTTTAAGAACCAGGGTAGTAAGCGATACCTAACTGAGGTTGTTGTGTAACCACCTCAGATATATTTGGAGTGATAACTTGCGTTAGTTTTTATGGTTAAATACCACACCATATCCTTTTCTTTGGTCCACCATCTTCTTCTGGTAGGTCCAAGTAATACTCATAGCCATTTTTTGGTTGATGTTTTCTTTTTTTTTTTTGTGTTATAGTATAAATATTCGAAAAGAGAAAAGAGAATAAAGATACAAGATAAATAGCTGGTTCTAATGCCCTGAACTCTCTGATATATATCTGTTGATTGATTGGCTGATATATTGAAATTAAAATAATAATAGGACGTAAGAAAAAGAAAAAATATATATAAGAAGGGAATAATATGACGAAAGGAGGAAAATGATACAATCAAGAAGGGGAATTCTTTATCTTTTTTTTTTAACCCAATGATAATGTACGTTCGCTGAAATGACGGGGCATGGAAGAGCGTCTATGATGTGCAATTACTATAACAAAATAAACAAGAAAAGATGAATCACAAGATATAAACACACACACACACACATACATACACATATTTCCGTTGTAAATACTTACAATGAGGCTTCAAACATTTACCAAAGTTGGAGGAACACACTGATCATGAATCAAAAAAAAAGAAAAAAAGATACGATAATTAACACAAGTGTACTTTTAAAGACTTTGAACTTCTATAATATTCAAGGATAGTTTTAAATAGTATTTAAGTCATAACTATTTTATTACATTTCATGTGAGTGGTTTTACCCAAAGCCTAATATCCCTTTCAGAAAACGAAAACATTTATAAAATATAAAGTTTCAAACAAGTTAATCAACAATTAAATATCCTCAATGAGCGCATCTATTTTCTATCATTATTATCCTTCGAGTGAATTTGTCAGGGAAGGACTAGACGATATAGAATCTGAATATAAGCTTAAAGATAACGAAGGAGGAGCAACTATTAAAACGATATATCAAATCGACAATTTCTCTGATATTTCCGAACTACTAGCTACAATCAGCGCGATGAAGGAGCTTGGCTCGGATGGAGTGCCAGTGCCTAAAATGATTTGGACACCGGTCAAATATAAGCCTTCTCAGGTCGCTCAACTTATTTCTCTGATGCAAAACAGGAATTATAAGCTCTCGGAGGCTGCGAAAGGAACTGGTATTGCGTATGATGCAGCTTATAAGTTTAATAAGCAATGAGAAATGTTTCTGTTACTAATACATTAACTGATTGGTATTTTATGGTTTATACTTATTTTCACAAGCTTTAAAAAAACCGCCATAATTTAAAAATATTCTTATATATCAACTCTAATACTATTTATAGTGCCACTAAAAATTTAAAATATATTTTTTTTGGTATTTATCTTGACAACTGTAATTTGTTTTATCATTTTAGTTTTTCTATTCTTTCACATATTGCGCTTTATTACAATTTTCATTGTTATTTCTTTTTTCATAATAACATGTTGTTGTACTTACGTAGTATATTCAATGATACAAATTTATACATAATTTATACAAGTATATGTTCTCACATATTTCTTACATAAATTATACACAAATGTTGTATATTACATATATCTACTCAGACACCTTCTATTGTTCTCTTTTATCGATTATATAAGCATTAGACTGTTTTAATTCTTATCAAGGACAGATAACTGGTTCATAAATAATGCCCCAATTATTTTGAATGAACAAGCCTCTATCCTGGATCTTTTATTTAGAAAAGCCAATTAGAAAGATAATAAGCATTGCCGCTGTTACAATTGACCTTCTAAAGAAACTATTTATATTTCCAAATTGCTCATCCACTATTAGATGGTTAACATTGTCCATGTTTCATATAAGTGGATAAGCGCTTATTTAACTTATTTTGTATATAAGGCACACATTATTTCATTAATAAAAACAGCAATCTCTTTTTAAAGTCTGATAAATTCTACGTTTATTTTCTTTATTTTTCTTTTTTTGATATTTACTCTTATTAGCATAATCGTCAATATCACACATGTCATTTTGCTTAAACTTTTTTATTTCATACTTTTTATAGATTGTTCAAGAGTTTATTTTCATGTAAAATATTTCTCAATGGAAAGAAAATGAAGGAACAGCACTACCCGGTTATAAACTAGCATCAGAAGTTAAAACAAAAAGGAACAACATCAAAATCACAGACGAATAATTAAAATTTATATACGATTACGTCAAGGCACACCCAACTTGTATCGTAAAAGATATCACGGAGCAACTCTCTGCTAATTTTGGTAATCTACCAGTTAATTAATCTATTGTTTACCGCCACATTACCAAAAAAAAATTGGAGTTCACACTTACTCGTACTCAACCCAGGATAGCAGCTCGCAACTCTGAGGATACAAAGGAGCAAATAAGGCAGTTTGTTGAATATCTTGGTGGCAACGACATCGATTTTAAAAGAAAGTACATTTTCATCGATGAAAGCGGATTCAAAAAGAATATGATGCGTCCTGTTGTTTCGTCTAAAAAAGGAACATCTGCAGAAGTGAAAGTTCAACGAGAAGGTATTAATTTGAGAATTCTGGGCTGTATATCTGTTCATGGATTGATTGCACTTTCTCAGCAAGTTCCAAAACCAAACGGTAGAAAAAAACAAAAGGTAGCTGGTACCAAGAGGGGTTTACCACATGGAACCAATCCGAGCCATTTTTTACTGTTATTGAAGAAATAGCAGTATTACTGAATAATTTTGGGGCTAAAAAATATGTATATTGTGATGGACACTGCTGGGATTCACAGGATACCTGATGTCCTCCGAGCAATCTATGAACATGGTCACACTCCCTTGTTCTTACCCCCTTATTCACCAATGCTAATGCTGAATCCCATTGAGGAATGCTGGGTAAGACGCCTTTAGCAAAGAGCAAAAAAAAAAAAATACAAAAGAAAAAAATACAAAAGAAAATTGTAGAGGGTGGGTCCGACATTCGCAAAGTGTTTGGATATATTTTCTGCCCTTTTTTTCCCTCGGAGGATGTGTGACTCAAGTTTATTTTACAAAAAAAAAAAGTGTTTGGATATGGTAAAGTTGTAAAAAAAAAATTATTATTAATAAACTTGATATTTCATGACACATAAGCATTATAAATATTGTAAACGTTTTTTTTTTTTTTTTTTTTTTTTTTTGATTCATGATCAAAGGTATTTGCATTAGTTTATAAATAGGGTGCTTTTCATGAGAATTCCTTTATGTATAACATATTCTTGATTTGCATGCTTTCGTAACCATGAGTCAGCCTTGGTAGGTTTCCGTATTTGGTATGTGTTTATTGATCTTGCTGATTCCACAAAATAATCCTCCACTTAATTGTTATTCCTTTCAGGTTGTCTTGTATTTGGCACTGGAATAAACTGAGTATATTCTTAGATTGACTCAGAATTACCTCAACCAGTAACGCAAAAATTCGCCACTTTTTTTTCCGCTGTTTGCCATGTAAACACTAGTAGTATTGAAACTTGACATAGAAAAATAGAAGTGTCAGTATTACTTAAATTAATAATAATTTGTGTGGAGGAGAACCCAAGTCCAAAGTGCTTTATGTATTATAAATAATAATAAAGTCCCAAGGGTTGGTATCAAGAGAGGTTCGGCTATTTGAAGTAGTTTACTGACTCAAGCATCTCTTGCAAGTTTTTTGTAGAATAAAAAACCAAAATGTAACACTTTCCTCGCAACTCTTGTTTTCTGTTCCGGATATTGCGGTACTTACTCTTCATTCTCTTCTCTCCAAAATGACGCGACTAAAAGATCTATTTAGTGATAACCAGATTAAAAAGGTAACCACTGAAAGAAATCGTTTTAGACCTACCTCTTATCCTGTTGCTTGTGTTTTTTTTTCTTTTGTTTTTGTGAGCTCAATTAACTTGTTACTAACTATCTTGTTGCTAACTATCTTAATTAATCAACAGCTTTATCTAAAACCAAAAAGCTGAAAGAGATTTTTTTTTCTTTTTCATGAGTACGTTAATAAACCTTTTTTCTTAATTTAATTACTATTGAACTAACCATTGTTCGCTATCGACACTTATAACGATCTCTTCAGCTTGTTAGATTGAGCTTAAACAGTTTATTAGGGAATTTTTCTAGCTGTTGAAGTGAGAGAGACGATTAAAAAAAAACGTGTGATTTTTAAGACACCACCATTTACACCACCAATGCCAAATTTATGACCTTTTTTTTTTTGCGCACCCCTCCCCCTTTTCTTTTAAGTGTTCTCTTTAAACTTTTAAATAACAAATATCAAACGAAATGAATGATAATGAATATCTAATTCAAGCATTTCTTGCAGAGTTTAAAGAGGACGATTGCGAAATACAAAATTATGATGAGCTCATAATTGAAGAGGATTCTAAAGCTGACGACACCAGGGATTTAATCGCTCGTCATCCAGAAACAAGTTATGATTGGGATAATCTTAACGATGTTGAAGAGGAAGAGAACAGCGTTGAGGCTAACCGCGTATTATCTTCTTTTATTGAAACAGTCTCATACGATGAAAGAACAGAGGAATTGGAAACTCTTTTCGAAAAGGAATTCCCCGTCGGTAAGTCCTTTTTGGAGAAAGCAGACGCCAGATTCCAAATTCAAAAATTGATAGGGCCAATAACATCCCATTCAAAACTATTAGAAGCGATGCAAAGTATGTTAAGATGGTATGTAAGCATTTTGGCTCTTATCTTACTGGGAGAAAAGATGATGAAGGTAAAATTACATAACTTTGTGCCTGAATTCGGTCTAAGGTTTGAAGCTTTTTTGTCTTTTTTAGAGAAAGAGGAAGATAATGACAAGAGTTTTATCAAGAGACCAAGTAGGACAACAGGTAAAATGGGTTGTACCGCTTTTATTAATATTAGAGTGGATAATAAGAGTCCTGGAAACTCCTGGACAATCAATAGCAACTGTTTCGCGCATAACCATCCCATCAGCGAAGATGAGAGGCTTTATAGCGTAAACAAAAGCTGGATGCCGAGAATCAAGAGTTAGTGATCAATTTAATGTCTAATGGTACGATTCCAAGGGAAGCTTTAAAGGTAAGTCCCATTATTATGTTGTCATGATCATTTTAGTTTTCTTTTTTTTTTTAAAAAAAAATAAAAAAATAAAAATAATATATAATATAATTCAATAAAACTCTGAAAACTCAAAGTTTGAGCAGTCGTTTTAACATCATCCCATTTTTCTCCTTTCACATAAACTACCTGATTCTTGGAACAAAAGGTGTTACCAATGTATTGGTGTCCGACCTAACGAACATACAGCAGCAGTTTTGTCGTAATAATCATGTCCAGATGTGGAATTTTATTAAAAACTTGGCATCAAGTATGTTGGATGGTTGACACGGACGAAAGAATTTGTGTTGTATTCTTTATGCATCAACATGACGTTGAAGAAACCTGCAAACTTCCTGAGTGTATTGTAATTGATGCTACATATAAGACAAACTCTCATAAGATGGTTTTGTTAAATTTTGTGATTGCTGGTACTTTGCGTTCCAAAGAAAAACCAAAACAGCTAACTACGATTCCTGTTGCCGGCTGTTGGTTAGACAGAGAAACCAGCTCAAGATACAAGTGGGCATTAGGCTGTTTTCGTAAAGTTGTTTGGTCGAATAGATCTGATTCAAAATACGAATTATCTAACTGCTTTGTGACAGATAATGATGAAGCTTTGTTAGGGGCTATTAAGTTGGTTTTTCCTAGTAGCAGAAGAATTTTGTGCTGGATCCACGTTCAACGAAACTTCGTTCTTAAGTTCAAAACGAATCTTCTCTCTAAAATAAGGAAAAACAGTAAGTGGTTCTCCCATACATAATTCTCATGTGTATTTTCTTCCCTCCTCCAAAATTAAGTGAACGTTATACATATTTTAGATAGCGAACTTCAGTCAGTCATTTTAAAGTTTATGAAAATAATCGGAAGTCTGACAATTGTATGTACCACTAAAGCAACTTTTCTGGATGCTAAAAATCAATATATGGCATTTGTATCGAATAAAGCTATGCTTACGGAAGTTGGTACTAACAAGATGATACTTTATTTAAACTAGTAAGTGATACTTTTTATTTGTTATATGGCTTTAAAAAGCCTGCTAATCGCTTTTATAACAATTTCTATATTTGAACGTACTAATTTTACAAATAAGCATGATGAAAAAAAAGAGTCTTGGGTGGGTTACTACGTGAATTCATTAACGCATATGGGAAATAGAAGCTCAAATAGAGTCAAATCAACACATCCAAACATAAAAAGAGATAACCTGAAAAGTATCAAAATAATAATTGTCTTTCTTTTCTTATTTAATAACATAAGTATCGAACTTTTTAAAAGCTTAATGACTTTACCACTTATTCCCGAAAATGCTACAAAAGAAATGGCAGTAACAGTTCTTAAAGATTATACCTTTGAAAATATGTTTGAATTGGTGATTGCACGTTCTTCAGAAAAAATAGTACATCTTAAATGTCGAAGAGGCGGCGAGTATCGTAATTCTCGTAATTCAACGAAAGAAAATCGTAAACGATGGAGGGATAGCTGTAGATCCAATTTCCCTTTCTATGTTAGATTAGGAATGAGCAAGGGGAACGGGTTTAATTACTTATCTTCCAGTCAAACGGAGAAGGGACATAATCACTCGCTAGAAGAGAATAATATCCTTTCTAGCAGTACTGGTAGAAAGAAGTTGATGGATTCTAACGATATTAAAAAGCTCCAATACGGTATCGAGCAAAATATTCCAACAAAACAATTCAGAAGGTTCTAAGTGCTCAAACTTCGTATAATAAGTTGACAGTAAATGATATCAATAATTTAAAGTACACTATGCTGAATAGAGTTGACGTCAAGCCTGATAATGGCGCAAGCTTCCTTATCGATCATATGCAAAGTAACGGTTTCATCACTGAATACAGGTGCAGTCCTATCTCAGGAATCTTGATGGCCTGTTTTTTATAAACAATTTGCTTATTAACAGAGCAAAGAGGTTGTCCTCATTGATGCCACGTACAACATTAATGACCTTAAAATGCCATTGATCTGTGCGTTTGGTGTCAGCAATCTAGGTAGAGAAACTTTGAAAACTTTTCCCATTGCTTTTGCGTGGGTTGCCAACGAAAAAGAGGAGATGTATGACTGGTTCGTAAAAACTCTGAAAGAATTGCATGGTGAGTACAGTGATGATACTATCTTCGTTACAGACAAGTGTGCTGCTTTGATAAATCAACTCGATGCGTACTTTCCCGATAACCGTAAGCTTTTGTGCACATGGCACATGATTCAGAACTTGAGCAAACATGCAACATTAAAAGTGTTTAATAGTTCTTCGATTGTAAATGATTTTAAAAGCAACATCGTCGCCATGATAAATTGCTTTGATTCAGAAACATACTTCACTTTAAAAGAAAAAGTAGAAGTAATTTTTTCTAACTCTTCTAATTTTGTAAACAATGAAACACATGCAGCGTTTATGAAGTACTATGAGAATGAATGGGAGAACTGTCTCGAAAGATGGGCTGGCCATATTACGTCTACTTATAAACATTTAGAATGTAGGACAACACAAAGAGCAGAAAGTGGCCATGCTATCATCAAAAAAGGAATGTTTTCTCTTCAACCTTTGGATTTGTCATTCGATACGATATGCAGTAACTTACTTGATTTTGAAAGAGGATATAAAGCTATCCAATTGAAAGAAATGAACGGGGTAGACGTGTTAGTTGCTAGAGATCCTCGCCTAAAGGATTTGATAGGAGATGTTACTCATCATGCTCTTGTGTCGCTTAGATGTAAGCTCTCCTGGTCGTCCAAGAAAGCTGATTAGGCTTAGTTCATTTAAAAAGGATTTCGTAAAAAAGTCTGCCTTCAGACGCAATCGACTGGTTTATGGCAAGGACAAAGCATTGAAAATGACGGCCAAAAAAAAAGATCTCCCGTGGTTGCAAAGAGTGAGAAGTCAGACGTTTTAAAGTTTGTTCCCAATCATTCATTTGGATTCGTTTACGAAGACATCAAGGAAGAAATGTTAGATCTGAAATCTGATACGAATTTGATGATTGAGGCAAATAATAATACAGGTTTATACGTTAGTATCAAAAGAAAGCGTACTCAAGAATGTATTTCGGATTTTCTCGAAAAAAAAAGAAGTTGTACCGATAGTCATAGTGCTACTAAATGAATGAATCTTTCGAAATTACATTCTTGTATTGACCAAACTAACGTAAAGGCTATATTCGACCCTCTTGGAAACGGAAACTGCGGCTACAGAGCTATTGCTTATCTCCACTATGGCGACGAAAATAGATATAGAGATGTCAAGAAAGATATGCTGGTAACATTTGAATCTAACAAGGACAAGTATGTAAATTTTTTTGCTTTCGACATTGTAAATCTAGAAAGGAACATCAAATCAGACATGTATGAAAATCCCAAAAGTATGCCTGTCTGGTTTAGCTATCCAGGTTGTGCTCAAGTCGTTGCAGATGCATACAACATACCTGTGTGTACGTATGGCGATGCCACTATAATAGGATATTGCAACGAAGCTGTCACTCTTTTGCCACTTGGTAAAAGCAAAGATAAAGGTACAACCTTACCACATTCAAAATGTGAGAAATTTACACTGGATGGCAGTCAAGTTCGGTCATAGACGAATGGAATATCCTACTGTCAGTAACATGTACTTTCATGTAGACGAGTCATACGTCAAATTATTTAAAAGAACGTGGAATATTTTTGGTCAGTTCCCGAAACACAACGAAGGCGGGACTTTTGACGCGGAAAAACATGAGCTCGTTGAAATCCAATCCTCCGACGAAGAATAATCTTTTTTTTTTAGTCTTTCGGACCACCGGTGTGTACTTAGGGACAAATCTTTCGGACCACCGGTTACCCGATCCTAAGCTTCCCTATGTACAGACCGGTGGTCCGAAAGAATTTTTGCGGTGGTCCCTAAGAAAACCGTTCTTTTTTTAAGACTAGAGTACACTATTTTCAGAAATTATTGGGACATTTTGAAAAAAAAAAATTGGTGACAAAATAATTTGGTACTTGGGACAAATCTCTGCCTATTACAGCCAATTTTTTTTTTTTAAAAAACTTCCAATATTTGTTCAATAATTTCTGAAATAGTGTATAAATCTACATTTTTGGCAAACAATTCGTGTATCGCAGAGAAATTATTTTTGGGATAAGCCACAGAAACTCTATTTAATAAAAAAAAAAAAACCTCTTTCTTTTTTCTCATTCCTTAATTGTGCAAATTCTAGGTGAAATAAAAGGTAAGTTTTCTTTTTTAAACTTACTCAGTAAAACAGTCAATAGTACGCGTGCCAACGTTGTAGGCAAACGGACCCGCTGGCCTTCGCGTCAGTCTAAGCCTAGTAGCTATACTTCCACCATACTTCCATTGAGTTTCGACTTGGACCCGCTGACCTTCGCGCCAGTCTAAGCCTTGTTGACGCTTGATGGCTATTGACTGTAGAAATAGGCGGTTTACTGACTTTTTTTTTTATAGATATGCTCTCAACATAAACTAAATATACCCATAATAATTATGATTCCTGCTAAATAAATGCATTTCTAATTGTTAACTCATAAAATGATATTTTATGAATACAGTTGTTTCATTTCTTTTTTTATAAGGCTGAGCCTCCTAAATGCTTATTGAACTTAATATTGATTAAAGGAGTATCTTTTAACTGAGCCTCCCATAGGTGAAAGAAAAGCGCATTTACATTTCACGTAGACTATTAGCATTGCTGGTATGCTGCTTTTTTAGCAAAACCTGTGATGCCGTAGTCGTCATTTTCACTTGCCATATACACAATTCATTTTTTAGCTCCATTGCCAATGTAGAAGGTAGATTGTTAACTTTTCATCGTTTTTTCTTTATGTAATGATTAGATAGATAGTTGCTCAATTATATTATCATTGGCATTTGAGAAAGTTTCATAAAAGAGCGCGTACTACACAGCCTACAACCAATAAAATATTTGTAAACAAACTCTTTTTTTTGGCGTTTAGGGAGTATTATCTTTTTTTTACCATGGGAAAGAAAGCACGAACAAAACGACTTCCAAGTGAAATAAACTGGTTGCGTAACAACGGTCGCAATATATCACATATCGATTTTTTTAACTTTTTTAAAAGTTACAATACAAGAAGAGCTCAAGCACAATTCTTAGCAGTGGTCGATTTCGTAGAGGATGAGGACTTGAAAAAAAAGTTGGTAGATGATTACAATGAATGGCGTAGTAAAAAAAATTCAAGAGACTTCTGGAAGCAACGAAATCAACAAGTAAGCCAACTCGGCATTGAAAATTCTCCTCCTCCTCAACAAAATGACAACGGCAGTTCTTCAAGAACCACTACCACTACTACCACTACTACTACTACTACTACTACTACTACAGTAGAAAGTGTTGAAACAATTAGTTTAGGGGATGCTAAAGCAATTATAGCCGAAAATATGACACCTGCTAACAACCATAATAAATACTCGAATTCTTTATCACAATTCAAGAGTGATATATTTGAATCGTTAGAGACTCCACTCACATATGAGTCACACTTGCAACAATTACTTGCACTCTCCAATATTTTGTACATCGAAAAAAACTCATTCTACCCTGGATTACAGAATTATTTTGAAGAGTCTATTAAAACAATCCGCCAAACCACGTATAATTCGTTTGGCTTCAACCAGTTACACCATAAATTTCCAATGGATGTTATGATGACTTTAATTACTATTACCAATGATATTAACCGTGGCTCAGTATCTAGAATGCAAGGGGAAAGCAAAATATTATCACTTATCAACGACAGCACAAATAAAATTATGATAAGATTATTGCAACTCATTAAATCAATGGTAGAGTCATTACCCTTCATAAATCAAAAAAAAGAAATCAAAGAGTTTGAACTTTGCACCAGATACTTACAACCTTGCTTTCAAAAACTATTTGACTGCGATGAAAATCAATTTATTTTCAAGTGGCTAAATACCAGCTGCTTTTCTGACACTGATGTTGATCCTAACCAAAATCGTCCTGATGGTTTAATTGAAGATGATCATAAAGCAATCGGATATATCGAAGTTAAATCGATCAAGCATGTAAAGAATCATAAAAAAATTAACCTTGATTTGCACCGATTGTGTACATTTTCCAAAGCTGGTGCAGCCAAATATAACTTAAAGCACATGTTTCAAATTATGGCTGTTGGTAAGTTTACAATTATCAAAATAACTTTGTGTATACTAAAGCTTTTTTTTTTTTATCTTTTTAGGAACCAATGTACAATTCAATATCAGCGAAGCAATGGACGATATATTGATGGTTCTTGAATTAGATTGTATTCGCTTCCCATTATCACTTGATGAACTTCCTCAACTTGTACCATACCTCGACCGACTCTATAATGTTGTAGAAGTGATTCATTACTTATGTTATACAAGTAATACATTCACTATCAGCAATAGCTTTAAACCTGCTTTAGATGCAAAAGTAATTAAAGCAATAATGGAAAAATCCACAGACAGAACCCGTGAAAATCCACTTTATCATCCACATCATTAATGCATACCTTCCTTCATTACATATATACTATGAATTTCTTTAAATCATTCCATTCTTTTATTCTATAGTAATTTATTCACTTGTAGTACACAAATAAAATAAAAAGTATCAATTTTCATTTCACCATTATTACTAGATTACTTTTGTTGTATACAGGCTTATAAACATTAATATTCTATTATCACTATGGCCAGATATTTAGTAAATGATACTGTTATTAGTGGACATAGTTACTAAATACGGAATATATTCCGCTATTTTCAGTAGAAAATACTCTTCCCCTTTTTTTTTATTCTAAATTTAGATTTTTTCTTTACCCGGGAATTAAAATATTAAAAAGGTGCATATCAATGTTCTATAACATATAGGTATATTACAGCGTCATAGTCGTTTAGATCTTAGCACTTACATGTATAGAGGAATAAGTTAATTATCAAAGTACAAATAATATAGACAAATATATAAATTTATTTAAAGAAAAAAAAAAGAAAAAAAGACACTGCCACGTTATCCAAAAAAAAAAAAAAAAAAAAAAAAAAATAGAGACGCTACGATAATAAAAAAAATTGATTTACTACATATATTCGTGCTTTCTTTTTTTCAGTATACGTAAGACTTACCATATAAATTTCAGAATCACGTATAAAAAAAGAGGTCGTTTAGCCAAGCAGAAGGTGACTTTTTTTTTCAACCGCAGACGTAAGCGACCTTGCCTTTCCCCCCCCCCTTTTTTTCTTTTCCTTTTTTATATATACTTTTACTTCACTTTATACACAAAAGACTAATCTCAATGGTAACAATAAACTGAATCTCTTGAAATGGAACATAACTGTTTTTCTTCTTCTCTAGTTCATTCGCCTCTATTGTATCCCTAAACGCTAAGTAAAGTATTTTTTTTTATTTTGTTCCACTGCTAAAACAATTTTTTTTTTGTTCGTTTGCTTTTAGATATTTAACCATTGAATACTATTATGGTTCACCTTAAGGTACACATCTTTTAGTTATTTTTATTTACCACCTATTAATATCTACAAACGTTTATATATTTACAGAGAAGAAACCGTTTAACCATATGTCTTGGCTTTTTATTTACTTGTAAGTTTGATAATAACACTATTTATGTAAAACAGATTTTAACCATATATATTATGTAGAAGTAAGTTGTTATAAATGGCTACTGAATAAAGAACAACGGCTACTAAATAAAAAACAATGGCTACTAAATAAAGAGCAATGTCTACTGAATAAAGAGCAATGGTTACTGAATAAACAGAGAATTTACTAAATAAAAAATAATGGTTACTGAATAAAAAATAATGGCTACTAAATAAAGAGCAATGGCTACTGAATAAAGAGCAATGGTTACTGAATAAACAGACTCATGACGTATTTTTTAGTGGAATTTCTACTAAATAGGGTATATAAGATACCATTTCAATTTCAGTATCCAACTTACTGCGTTCAGTGGAAAATATACTGCATAATAAATCCAGTATACATGGATACTAAATTCAGTAACCATACTATCTCATAGTTTCCGAATTTACAGTGTGCATATTTAGAAACACTTCTACTGTTATTAGTATAAAAAACAACTTTATCTGGCCACAGTGTATATAAAAAAATATAAAAGACTTATTACAACATAAAAGAATATTTTAAGATACGATTCATCATTATTCAATAATATCCAAATATGATCTTCACATAATTTATTATAGTGTGATTATATAATAATATTGTTGTGGCTACAATAATACTGAAAGTAAACCACTTAAATCATTATATTATATTTCTTAGAAATATAAATAAAACTAGTATCTTTCTCTCAGGAACTCAGAATTATCTTTGGATCATTCATGATCTATTTACATAACATACATAACAAACTCAGCTGTCAAAACATATAAAAATACTTTAGTGGGCGGATGTTTCCGTCCACACTTTTGACCTTAAGTTTTGACATAAAAATACCCCATTTTAATTTTGAAACACGTCCCTGACTTGATTTTGAACAGAAAAATTTTATCATTTGTTTCTTTCTTTCACTTCTCCTTTTCTTGTTCTTCGCAATCAACACTCATCTTACCCAACTACCTTTTTTATCGTCATAATTATGCCTCGCACCAATACTAATATCATTGACGGTAGCCGTGTATCTACTAAAATGCACTATTTACGCAAAAAAGCCTTTGCCTCTGCTGTCCTCGCAGTCGATACCAACTTCCCGGGAACCAGCTTTGAGGGTAATGTCATGGGAGTGTGCATGGATAGTAGCGTTAGTTACCGCAATGTGGCCTTTGATGTACGCCCCGACATTGTTATTCCTCTTCGGGTAACTTGTCTCCGTTATAAGAACAATACTCGTAGAAGGCGCCAGGTCTAACAGCAACAGCAGCCTACTGTTACAGGGGAGGAGTATCCCGACCTTTTGAAAGATGCCATTCAAGCAACATCACCAACCGAAAGCGAAAGTGAAAGTGATGTTGAAACCAAAGATTTGAACTGGAAAGAATGCAGCATCAGTATTGACCAATGTCTCGCAAGCCCAGATACAAGTTATCATTACTTAAATCCTTCTCTTATTGATCTTTCTGGTGCTTTTGCAACTCCCGCCTAGTTATTTCTCCACTTTCTGATGGTTTTAACTTACTAGGTTTCGACTGCTTTTTAACTGAGGACTCTTCAGCAATTTTTTCAGCAATTTTTTTGAGGCGCTTAACGCTCAAATAAGTTTGTCGACTAGTTATTGTTTCAAGAACTATGCTGGGATAATCGACATGTGTTAAAACATCCTCCATCGGATCGTAAACTTTTTCTCCTTCACTAAAAATGTTTTCCTGTCCATCTTCATAAAAAAAAGTATTCATCATTATGTTGTATTTTATTAGGAAGAGAGAGGGACAAAACCAGGCGTAGAAGATATGCGACAATTAGGCACAATCTTCCAGCCAATTTTAGTGAGCTAGTTCCGACAACTGTTTTAACCAAAGTAGAGAAAACGTCAAATTCCATAGGTTTGAGTGTATCGCACCTTTTTGTTCCAATGTGAAAGGATGACAGTTAATTAAAAGGGGATAAAGAAAAGTAATTAAGGTTTATAAATTAGTGCACCGACAATTTGGTTCCATGACAATGTTTGATCTAGATGAGGTTTGCTTTCTGTTGTTAGGCAATTTTGAAAGAAGCGTTCATTGTACTCTTCCTCACCACCTGGGTATTTTTTTTATAGGTAGGATCTTGTTCTTGTTGATACAGCAGCAGTTTCATATTAGCATTGTCTAATTTTCAAACATTTTTTTTTTATTGATATAAAATAGGAGGTAAAATTATAAAAAGTTTACATCTGAATTGTGTTAGCCTGGAGTGATCTGATATAAGATGGTTTCTTAAACTAGTGCTCTCCATTCTATTGCTAGCATAAGTTAGTTCTGATTTTATGGTTTGTTTATTTGAGCGATTGTGCGATATAATGGTGGCAAGTTCTTTGAGAGAAAATCGACCTGCAAATGATGCAATAAGAGACGTAGTAGTTGAAACTGTTCCAACGGATGTAGATGATGACGCTCGACTTATGATGTTTTGTATAGAAAAAAATGGCTTTGAATCATGGTTGTTGGTCATTTTCTGAACTTGTATAAAACTTTTTTTGAGATATAATTGAAAAAAGGGAGTATTCATTATTAATTAGTTTCGTAACCTTTAAATACGTAAGCACATACGAAATAAACATTTCGCCAAAAAGCTAACTTTTATTATGGCGTACTAGCTCTGTAAGAATAACGTATAGATTTAATACAATCGACTATTATGTCCAATTAAATCTTAACTATTGAAGATACATTCTATATTTTTTCAGCACGAAAGTTTTTTTTTATAAAATATTTATGGAGCGTCCGTCGATTGGTAAGAGTCTAATGGTAAGACGATATATTGTCAGTAAATACCTTCCTTCAACAGTTTTCAGCCTAAGTTATTTATATTTGTGGTAATACAAAAAAAACAAATAGAGTAAAATCAAATAGACTATTCGATCTTAATAAAATATCGGTCCGTTTGAGCAGCCAAAATTGATTGATACAATGTAAAAAGAAAAGTAAGATTAAAACGAATGGTTGTATAGGTACATCCATTAAAGTGGTTGATAAGCTTCGAAGCCTTGTTGAATAGTTTTATAAGTCATAGTAAGTAAGAATAATAATAACAAAAAGTAGGTTTAAGTAAGTACCCAGATACCTTCTTTCAAACCCCTTTATTCTACTCTTCACATATTATAAACCTTCAAAATATGGATCGTAAAATGTGTCTGTGTAAGAGATAAAAGCTTGATCCATCAAGATTTAAATGATATGTCACTTTCACTTTTATTTTAAAAAAGAAAGAAAAAAAAAAAGAAAAAAAAAAAAGAAAAGAGAGAGAGAGAGAGAGACCGACTTTTAAAGAATATTTGTAGTCAATTGGCTTTCAATCTCAGAAAATACCGTGCCTCAAGCAAGATGGTTTACACTCATTAGAGTTATCAACATAAAACTGATCCTATGGTGTCATGGTACATTAAAAAGAAAACTATCTTTTGTGAAATCAGTCGATAGATGTACCTATACAACCATTCGTTTTAACCTTACTTTTCTTTTAGCGGAGATGCAGATAGATACGAGCAAGAGTAAAATGGCATAAACGAAATGAACAAGTTATCCCTTTCCCGACAATCGTTTCTTGATCTATTCACTTATCTGTGGAAAAGAGAAACAAGTAAGCAAAAGTGCAGCTATAACTATTTTTTATACTTTTATATGGATCAGTACTCTATGGGAATTACAGCTCATTTTATTGATCACGAATAGGAATCAGAATAAATAACCAGTTCTTAAGCACATGAAAAGTACTTTGCATCCAGGTACACATGATTTTAAATTATACAGGCACAACACTTGCACTCATATTTACAGAAACATAAGGCAGAGATTTAGGTAGACTATTTATTGATATAATTACTTGAATGTTATGAAATTAAAAGTAATTTGTTCTGTTGGACAACGGACAATGCCTCAAATAACGGAAAATTAGCCGATTATCTTGAAGAAACAACTGAAAGAGATTCTTCTTTTACGTTCAAAAGAAACAAAAATTTAATTTCTTGTCTATCTCGTGTAATTAATATTGTATGTCATGATTTGATTGATAAAGGATCGCAATCGAAAGCTCCCACTGAAGATGCTCATATGGAAAACTTTATAAAAGATGTAGGTTTTTAAGAAAGCCTCTGATTATATTGAACTGACACAGCTTTTAATTATTAGGTAGAGAGTGACTTTTCGAAAAAAAAAACAACCATATCGTTAGATTAAGAAAAGAAATGTGGAAAAACACGCTTATCCTCCTAGTTGAATAGCCTATTTCAAACAAACAAAAACATGCTGAAGCTACCAGATCTCTCGATACTTGTTGATTGTCAAACAAGATGAAATAGCACCAAAGTAATGATCGATAGATTTTCGATTAGTTATGAAAGAGGGCGTACCGTTTAACAATAAAATCTGAAGATGATCAAGAGAGGATGGTAGTCTAAATAATTCTCAAATAGAATATATTATGAATATACAAAAGATATTGACTAAATTTGAAAACATTACATCTTGGTTGCCCTTCACTTTCGACTGCTATTGATCTCACTATGAATAAACTTTCCAAGTACTATAGTCGAACTGATCTAACAAATGTTTATGTTTGTGCAACTATAGTTGATCCAAGCTTGAAATTTAGTTATTGGTATGTTGATATATTCTCCCGTGCGAGTATTATTTTGATTCCCAAAATACTTATTGGCGACATTTTTTTTTTTTAGGAAGGAGCAAGAATTGGAGACTAATATAATAGAAGCGCAAATATTACAGCGTAAGAAGTCTTTTAGTTTATTTCTGACTGGTTACTACGCGCATGAACTACATACAAGTGATAGTTCAGAAGTATTAGCGTTCAGAGTCGGAGCAGGTAAGCCAACAGTTAGTTTATCGTTAGTTGTTATACTACACAAATACTAAATATTTTTATCGCTGGATATTCCGCAACAGAAGCTATTCCAACAACTGGTACATTTATTAGCAATGACGGCATTGAAAAATACGATGTAGATGATAGAAAAAATGATGAAGATGAGGACAAGGATGATGAGATTATCATTGGCATATCCAAAAAAAAAAAAAAAAAAAAAAAAAAAAAAAAAGGGATATTCTTTCACTGGTAAAATAGGGGGCACTTATAAACTCACATGGCCAATTAAAGGCGTCCTCGATTAAATAGATAAAAAGAGTATCCTTGACAAATTGTTTATTCTGATAGTAAAAATGGTATAATAACTCGTAATATGTAATGTAAAGAATCATATCTATCAAATCATTTAAAAAAAGTATATTTTTCAAAAAAAAACACACACACACACACACACGCACACACACACACGCGCACACACACACACTTAAAAAAAGAACACACACTTAAAAAAAGAGCAAAAACTTATACCACAACTTGGATAGTTATTGTTTTTGGTCACCTTTATAAAGGCCGAATCTACATTATCTAGTAAAAGCTATAAATTGCAATCAAACATAACACGCGTTTACGTATGGTGGGATTGTGGGTGGGCGTCTTAGCTTATTCTCAAGCGCGGAGGCTAGTGTGATTGTCATTAAATGGTCTAAGCATAGTTTCGGTTAATGAGGGTATCTAATTCATGTGGTTGAGGGTGAGGCATAACTTATATTTTTTTAATTTACAGAAAAAGAAAAGAAAAAGGACTGTTGTAACACAAACTACCTCATTCTGATAAAATAATGTCAACAAGGATCGTCCTTGTTAGACCTAGTACAAGAAATCAAACCTTCATGGTTGCTATAGATTTATACCTTCAATTTTTATTTAATCTTATTGTTACCTCTGCTAATATTCCTACTTAAATTATCTTTCTTGCTGCCATATCTATCATTACCCCATTTTATCTTTTGTTACTATTGATACAGCTTAGGATAAAAAGTTGTAAAGTTTGGAAAGAATTATTAAAAGTGTATAAAACAACAGATAATATAAAAGTAATAAAAGTAGTGAGCACCAGACTATTAGTTGACAAATTAGAAAGACTTATAGGTTATTTATTTATTTATGAAAAGCGATATTCAACGACGAGTCTTCAAGAAGTACAGTCAAAACAAAGTATAATTTACAATGGGACTTATATCAGGTCAAAGAGTGTGAGGATATATAAGTAGATTCACAAAGAATAAAAGAAATATCTGCAATTAATCCTAGATCTATTGTTCTCCAAGAAATATATTAAAACAAATGGGAGTCAATCAGTGAGGAATTATAGAGGGATATTTAAGAAAACCAAGTAGTGAAGTTACTAAGAACTTTCGTTCCATTTTATTGAATGAAAAGGAAGGGGTATTTATATAAAAATTAATATTTTGTGTTACCCTTATTTTAAAAGAGCGTAACACTATTTCTTTTACTCTTTTTTGCCTGACATATTTTATATGTAGGTATCGTTACTATTTCTTTTACCTTTTACATTAAACTGTATATTTATGATGTAGGTCCTGTTACTATTTTTTTTTTACTCTTTTTATCATTTTATATTACGAACATTTCTCTAAAAAGAACCGTATCGGTTTGTATGATAACTAGTATTGTATAAGCACAGGTTTTATATGTATATGTCAGATTTATTTAAATTACAATGGAGTTTTGATATCCAATTTTGCGACGCTCCTTTCAAATAATTTAGCATACATGGCGTTTACCTCTTTTTGAAAGTAAGTAATAGATCGATTTCTCGAAACTGTGCCTTTATCAGAAGCGATAAGGTGTTTCGAAAAAGGAATAACTATGATCATTTCAGGTAAGATGATGGCACTACGGCTTGGTGAAATTTCATTTGCCTTTCTTACAATTTCATTAACTAATAATAAAGATTAGATAAATATACAAGAAATTCTATAAAATCTAACCTTTTTCCATGACTGTATCCGGACAGTAATCTTTGATAGCCTCAAAGTTGAGTTCAATAAGTGTTGCAGTACATTTTTGACCTTCTCCAATTATTGTACAGTTAGAAACTATTGGGCTAGATCTTATTACGTCTTCCATGGTTGAAGGGTTGATCTTTTCTCCTGTAATCCTAGATTTTATTGGCATTTAATACGTTGTACTTTTTCTACTTCTTTACAAACTTACAAGGCTAATGTGTCATCTGTCCGCCCTGCATAGTAGTATCCATTTATTACGGTTTTACTGTGAGTAACCAAATCGTTGGTAGCATAATCTCCGTTTTCTCTATTTGCAACACCTGTAGCTCGGAAAGGAGATCCTTTTTTGATAATTATTTGATACTTATCACCATCAAAGTGCTCTAAATAAGAATGCTTATCTCCGTCTTCCATATAAAAATATGTATTACTATCGATTCTTTTCTGCGAGACCTCGGATATGAATAAATTAAAGCATTCTTTTGTTTTTTAAAAAAAAGACCGTGTTAGGCACCATATATATATATATATATATATATTACCTGACATCCCCAACATATTTAATACGTTTATCTTGTTTTCTAAATAAAAATCATCAATTGACTTGGGGGTAGTTGCCCCTCCTGTTCTAAAATCAGTTAATTGAGTATACATGTATAATTCATATTTACCAATTCCCTTACACAATATACTTCAGCTTTTGAAAAGGATGCACATCTCCTGTTTCTTGTATATAATGCATGATTTGATTAATAAAATAAGGCGGAGTATTCAATCGCGTTATATTTTCTCGTTTAATTACGTCTATAGTATGTTTGGCGGTAGGTGGGAAACTTTTGCAGAAATATATTGAGCTACCTGATAGAATACATTGATGGTTGGTATATGAACCAAACATGTGAAACCTAATTGAAAAAAAAAAGTGTTAGACTAATCGAGTTTGATATGGGTTATATAGAAGGCTCCTTACGATGGTGTTATGCCGAACAAAATATCGTTTTCGTCTTCCATAAAATCGAACTTCTTACGCTTATAAAATGTGTTTGGTAATGACTGAATAAAATATATCATAAACTTATTACTCCAAACTACAATTTTTGGCGTATTGGTGGTTCCGGAACTAAAATTCCACTTTAAAAACTGTTTACAAAGAGCTATTATTAAAAAATAAAATAAAACGTTACCTGTGAATTATTGCTACTGTTTTTTCTATATCTTCCTCCGTGAAGTTTTGATTTAGTATTTGATCCCATTTAGAATTCAATGGGCTGTTTGATAACTCTTCTAGGTTGAGTTTAGGTACAGGAAAGCATCTAACACCTACAATTTCTTTTGATATAGTTTCTTTTACTTGCAGATAAGATGATCCATAAACCAAACACTGGGAACCAGCTTCGTTTAACAGACTGCAAACAGTTGTAGGTGTATTACGAATAGATATCATCTGGACCGGAACACGAAGTTTGTAGAGAGCATAAAGTAAAATTGGGTAGTATACAGAGTGATCTTCCAATACGGAGACGATTGGTTCCTTACCTAATTTAGTATATAACTCACAAGCCAAGTTAGTAGTAATTAAATCTACTTGCCCATAAGTAAGAGTCTTTACTTCAAGCTCTCCTTTCATAGACGGGACTTCATATCGAAAATATATATTGTCCCTGAATTTATTTGCTTGTATTTGAAAAAGATTAATTAAGCAGTAGTATTTTTTAAGGGGAAAGAGAGACTCCTTGACAGAAGAAATATCGTCAAACGGGGACATTGGGATTAGGGGATTATGAGTATTGTAAAACGAAAAGAGCGTTCTTTTTTTTTAAAAAAAAGTAAAAAATTGTATTTAAGGGTCATCGGATTATGGGAATAAATCTCTTTTTCTTTCGGATCTTTGAGCCGACAACTTTATGTAGTCAGCGATCAATCACGTAAAATAGACTGATGGTTTTTTGATTCCTTTTATAGAATTCTACAACGGACAGAGGACCGACTTTCGTCCCCACGCCATAAAAAACTGTCAGGTGGTCACTCAAAAAAAAAAAAAAAAAAAGGAAATAAACAAAGGGGGGTTTCGGTTGCGAACATTTTTAAAAAAAAAACCTGAGGTTGTGAAAAAAAAGGATCTTGCGTAACATCAGAATTAAGAGTTTTTGTGTTATACTTGTACAGTGCTTCCACTCTCAAATCGAACCTGTATGGGGACCGAAATTCCGTTTTTATTTATAGTCCTTCAAAAGTCACAATGAGGGGATTAAAAGACTGGAGTATTTACAAAGAAAAGGATAGAAACGAAAAGAATAAAATTGAAGTCGTCAAACAGACTTCTATTACTTTTACTATTTGTTGTCGAGTTGCATTTCGGAATTAAGTTAATTCAGAGTTTTGGTGATGGCGAAGATGATGTTTGCGGAAATAAATGGAGTGCTATCAAAGGTGAATTTTCTGTGGGCTCACCAAATATGAAGAAGAGTGTACGCAAATATTTGATACGTGTTTAATTCAGGAAGTGAAGTTATTGTGGGATCCCTTTCGAAATGAGTTGGTAGGGATAACGATAAAATTGTAGGAATGAAGGAAGGAGTGCCCAGGGAATTGGTATATCTTCATTTAAATTGGACAGTGATTGTTCTATGTACTCCCAATTACGATCAGTATTGGTGTTTGGTAGTGGCGTTGGTGGTGACGTTGCTTTTACTATTCCTGATACTGTTAATGTTGGCGGTATACAGAAATGGAGTAACTCATTAGCCTCAAATTAAAGCCGTTATCAACCGTATGTTGTATTTCAGTTGGCCAAGCTGTGTATTGATCTTTTGATTTGGGGCCAAGTATAGTTTCAACGACTATATTAACTACAATAGAGCCCAATAAAATATGCTTTGACATTAAGTCAGTACCAGGCCGATGACGATGAGTTAAAAGTTCAGGTACACTACCATTTACATCACCAGTGTCAATTTAGGGAAACCCCTGCATCGACACCGCCATATCATAAGGAAGCTTTTTTTTGAAATCTTTAGACATTTGGTTATATAGAAGGTGTTTGCTCGTATATGAATTCATTGTTAAAAAAAAGGAAAAGAAAAGGATGGAATAAATAGGTTAATTTAATCATGATAAAAATGGGTTTATTCAACCATGATAAAATGGGTTTATTTAATTATCGCGATATTTATATTGCAATTTTCTTTCTCACGATATTAAGAAGAAAAAAGTCGTTTTTACATGTAAAGTACGCGTTATTGTTGGAAGTGCATAAAAAAATTACGTCGTAAATTGGCACAGATGGTATAAATGGTAATGTACCAAGAATTAACCAAAGTTCAGCCAGTGGACGCTCTATTTTTATATCTCTGTATGAAATCAACTAAAGTGAAAAAAAGAGTGCTACTTGGTTTCAGACAATTTTTCACCTCCTTTTTTTTTATTCTATTTAGCCAATTATTTATTTTGCGTGTTTGTCAACGCCCAAATTTTTCAAAAGGGTAGTCTTCATGGATCTTCCTAATATTATAATTACCAAAGCAGGAGGTTTGAAACCAGGTAGCGCTCGTTTTTCACCCTGACTGGTTTCAATAAAACACTAAAGGAAATTATCTACCATATATATTAATTTAGATTGGGATTCACAGTGTGTTCTAATTAAAGTTTGAAAAGCGTTCCAAATTAAGTTCCATTTTATTTTCGAAAAATGTACCACGAAGCTCGATTTGAGAGTGGAAGCACTGTACTACTCCTATCAAACAGAAATCGTCACTTTTTACAAACAAAAACAATTATCCATATGATATAGCATCTTTGAATGAAAAAACTTAATAATTAAACTTTAATCAGATAACTTTTAATTTTAGATATAAGTTACTGAAATATACAACTAATGATCGTTAAGCTTTATTTATGTTTTAATATTTAATATGGCCATTATTGGCTTTTTTTTTTTTTTTTTTTTTTTTTTACAGCAGTACATCTTTCCAGCATACTGCTTGTAAATCTTAAACAAATACGTGCCCATTCCTCTTGGATGATGGTACCCAATTGTTTCAAACCAGTACATTTATTACTTTTCTTTCTAATTTTTCTACCTAGAATATATCAAAGGCTTTTAAGTGTATTTAAGTCCTGCTTTTGAAGGATATAGTTTATTTATAAGAACCAACGATTATGTTTTACTCGGAGTTGTACAATTGTTCGTGATAAAACGAAAACAATCAAAATTCAGCATTATTCTTTTAATTTCTTCTGATAAAGAATAGGTATGAGATTGACAGAGCAAAATGGTAATAATAGATCTACTGAGATCTACTCTAATGCAATATTTAATGATTCCAAGAAAATACAAGTATAATCTGGAGCTAAAAAAAAAGACCTATTGTTGATTCAGCGGAAAATAGGAAAGTATGATTAATTAGTATGCCATCACCTTATCACGTAGCAACATAAAATAGTAAGGAATGTAAGTGCGTATCTGTGGTATTTAGCCATAAAAGTAACCCAAGATATCACTCCAAATATATCTGAGGTGGTTACACAATAACCTCAGTTAGGTATCACTTACTACTCTGGTTCTTAAGCTCAAATTATTTCTACTATAAAAAGGATATTTTACGAGGCAACCTTTTGTTCCCTCTCTTGTTTTTTAGAAGTCATTTTTAATTAATAAAGATCCAAAAGAAGTTTCTTCTTATCTACTGCTGTCTCTTTATTACATAATTCGATACTAAATATCTCAGTATCTATCGTAGTTAGCGGTTGGTTTGTCTAGTGATGATTTCCAAGATATAAAAGGAGTACTGCTGACAATGTACCTCCTGTATAATATCTATATCGTCCAGGTCTAATAGTAGGAAAGTTGTGAATAACCACGATTAAACCCTGAAAGAAGTTTTTTCTTCGGTTTTCTTGGTATAAACATTCAAGAAATAACCATGAGTAAATGATTCCTAAAATAAAATTTAAAACAAATAATGACAGAAAAAAAGATGTTTCTTTCCAGATACTTTATCAGAAAGTGCACAACATTCGCCGACTATGCGAAGACCTGTAATATTATTCCTCTTTTTTTCTTTTAAATTCTTATAAATACAGACACATTTTCCGTTGTAATTAGATATCTAAATCATTTGCGCTCCTTTCTACATTACTGGCCCATATCCTCTCATTCTTCGCTCAGTCATCCGCAAGTCTTTCTAGTATCGCTTCGGGTAGCCAAATTAAAAGTATTCATGCAGACATGGTCCACAAAGGTACACAGTAACAACAGCTGTAAATTAAAATATTTTATTAATTGTTTTATACTTACTTAGATACACAAGTCAAACTTTAACACATACCATTAAAGTATTTTTGGCTGTTTACAGTTAGACATATTTCTGCGTATGTATACTTTCACCACCTACACCGCTTACACCAGTTACACTCCTTACACCACTTATATTCCTTATGACAGTTATGCCACTGATATCAACTACATCACCAACTATTCCGACCTGGTTATCGCTCGTGTCTACCACAAGATGTATCTCCTTCACCGGACGGTAAACTCAAATTATTCGTTTCCTTCTTTCATATGCTAACCTTCTATTTTTTTATTTCTTTTATTTTTTTTATTTCTTTTATTCTGACTCTTCATCCTGTCTGTCCCTTTTGCTATTTTTTATAATCAATTGAGAGTTTTCATACTTATTTTCTAAGTAACTTTATACTTTATTTTATTTTATTTTTTCGGACTATTTTTTCTCTCTCTCCAAAAGTGACGAATAATTTATGCATAAGAGTATATAATAGATCTTCACATAGTCGCTGAATGTTTGTTTTTTTTATGAACTTTCATATTTGGAATTTCAAAAGAGATGGGAGCTAATCCCGTCAGACCGACTCTCGAGTCCGTCTGACGGATTAAATTTTATAAACAAACTTTCGTAAAAAAAATTGCTCGATCGAAGACTACATGAGTACCTTATGTGAAGACCTAATGACCGAAAATAATTATTTAGAATTATTACTGATTTTCGAAGGAGAAAAAATCTTCCCATTATCGAACAAAATATATAATACGTTTATTCATTAGAACTGAATTATGGATTATAAAATTTAACACTCTTCCAACTCTTAAGATAGACCGGTAGCATATCAATGACATTGGGTGCTTGCTTCATACTAGGTGCTAAAGTTGATGTGTTTTTTGTCCCCCATCTAATTAAAATTTTCTGGTCACTAGTAAATAACTTTTGGTAGAATCCTAAAAGTCTGTAACAAGGATTTTTTCGGTCTTTGGATACCTCTTGAACCCAATCTTTAGGACTAATAACTTCAAACTCCATGCCACACTCCTTCATCGAGGTAAGTAAAGAAGACCAGCTGATTTCGTTTGTGTTCACGATATGAAATATAGTTTCGTCTATGGATTTCGGAGATCTTGTAGCTGTGTTCATCATAATATCTACAATAGCATTGCCGGCGTAATTGACTGGTATCCAATTTATTGCAGTATCCAAGTCAGGCATCTAAAAAAAAAGATAATTAAGTTATCAAGTACAGTTTCAATATACATATATATGTTCTTACTTTCTTCATATAGCTTCCACCACCAACCAAGGTTAAAGGATACATTTCAGTTGTGTTCCAAGCACCTGTATTACTATCTCCGCATAGCTGTCCAACACGATGGACATAACAAGGCATATCTGGAAGGAAAAAATAATTAATATTGATATATTTTATAGACTGTATTGAAACTTACTCTTTTTTTCTACAAGGTAATGAAACAGTTGTTCAACAATAAATTTAGATTGTCCATATCCCATAGGTAATGCAACTTGCGGGTTATTTGGCATGGCTGCTTCTGGAACATATATACCATAAGCTCCTGTAGCACTGACACTGGAAATAAAGTGAAAATGAATAGGATTGATTTCTTTGTTTGCAAATTTAACCATGTTGTAAAGTCCTTTAATACACTCAGAATCATAATGAGCTACAGGTTGGTTAAAGTCAAGCAACCAAGCACACGAAAGTATTACTGTAGTTTCAGATTTGAGTTTGTTATAAATGTTGATAGACAATCCAAGATATTCCTGTTCTACATTCATTGGCAAAGCTTGCACACGGCCTGCTTCATATAATTCCGATTCTGGATACCCTCTTTTTCTAAACGAATCAGCAATTCTACCCATCAAATCCGTAGACTCATTTCCACGAACAAGGGCATATACAGTTTTGACCTTGGGATTTTGAAGAAGCTTCAATAAAATAGCAGAACCGAGAGATCCAGTGGCGCCTGTCAACATTACTACATGTTCTCTATCATCATTGGGATCAGAATAATTAGTTACAACCGCTGGAATCAAATCTTTGGATGCACTTTGTAAATACTTGTCAAGGATGTCTGTTGTAGCTTGATAATTAAACTTTTTAGTAACTGGTATCTCCTCCTTGGGCTTATTTACAATATTAGCTTTTGAAAAATAATCCACTATGGTGGCGATAGTAGGGTAGTCGTACAAAAAGTCTTGTGGAACAGGATAAATATCTTTAGAAAGGTAATTTTGAAGCTGAATAGACAACAGCGAATTAAGTCCTTGTTTAAAAAGAGACACTTCTTTTTGTATCGCTACAGCAGGGCGTAAAACACGTATTACACTAGTCATTACGTTAGTCTCTAGAACATTAGAATCGACGGTATGACACATTTTTCGCTTGGCAATTTTTTTGGTGAGGGATTTAGCGTACATATCATCTACTTCGGTTTGAAAATAGATAATAGATCTTTTTCTGGAAACTGTCCCTTTGTCAGAGGCGACCAAGTGTTTGGAAAATGGAATAATTTTTACCATTTCAGGTAAAATGGTACTATAGCTTGGAGCATCTTCATTGGCTTTTCTTATGCTTTCATGAACTAAAAAAAAGATATTAATATAATTATATACGTTTATTGTAAATATAACCTTTATCTATAACTGTATCTAAACAGTAATTTTTAACGGCTTCAAAATTAAGCTCGATAAGCGCTGCGGTCAATTGTTGACCTTCCCCAATTACTGTACAGTTAGCAACCAAAGGATTTGACTTTATCGTATCTTCCATTGGTAATGGGTTGGTTTTTTCTCCATTAATCCTATTTCTCTTTTACTTAATATAATGCGTGTCTTTGTTACCCTTTTGCAAAAATAGTATCACTTACATTACTAAGATATCATCAGCACGACCTACATAGTTGTACCCATTTTCAATTACCTTACTCTTAACTACTAAATCTTTGGTAGCATAATCACCATTTTCCCTGGTTTGTATACCGGTAGCAAGAAATGGCGACCCTTTTCTAACAATCAGTTGATACTTGTCCTCGTCATAGTGCTCTAGATAGGTATGCTTTTCTGCATCTTCAAGAAAGAAGTATGTGTTACTATCAATTCTTTTCCGTGAAACCTCAGATGAGAATAGATTGAACGATTCTTTTTAAAGTGTGGTGGTTAACTTATTATATTAGATGATTCATATGCACATATATCTTACCAGACATGGAAAACATATTTAATACATTAATATTGTTTTTTAAGAAAAACTCGTCTATTTTTTTGGGTGTTGCTGCTCCTCCGGTCCTAAAATTAAACTGTTAGATATATATTTATGATTTTATTCTTCTAAAAATATACTTACGCAAGAAATTTTAAATTTTGAAAGGGTTGGATGTCTCCTGTTTCTTCCATGTAGTGCATTATTTGGTTAACAAAATATGGTGGGGCGTTCAACCGAGTTACGTTTTCTTTTTTCATCACTGCGATAGTATGTTTGGCTGTAGGTGGAAACTCTCGAAAATAATATATAGAGCCACCTGAGAGTATACAATGGTAATTTGAATACGTACCAAACATGTGATATCTAATAACGAGAATTAGTATTTCGTTTTTATGTAAGGGGGTAATAAATGGGGGGATCCTTACGAAGGTGTAATACCAATCAATATATCATTTTCATCCTCAATAAACTCGAATTGTTTACGTTTATAAAATGTTTGCAAATACGTTTGAATAAAATACATTAAAAACCGATTACTCCAAATTACAGCCTTTGGCATATTAGTTGTTCCCGAACTTTTTTTTTTTAGGAAATAGTCAGTAATATGGTATACAAACAATTAAGGTACATATATACCTGTGAACTATAGTCACCGACCTATCCAAGTCTTCCTCTGTAAAATTTTGATCGAGTATTTCGCTCCATATAGGATTCAAAGGTTTCTTAAGTAAATTTTCGAGATCAAAATTAGGTATAGGGAAACACTCGACGTTTCTATTTTCCTCCGAAACAATATCTTTGATATGTTGATAATAAATACCGTAAACCAAACAGTCGGAATTTACTTGCTGCAATAAACTGCAAACGGCTGCAGACGAATTACGAGCAGATATCATTTGGACTGGAATACGAAGCTTATATAGCGTATAGAGCATAATGAGATAATATACTGAGTGGTCTTCCAATACAGATATAACAGACTTATTACCCAGCTTTTCATATAGGTCACAGGCCAAGTTAGTAGCAATTAAATCCACCTGTCCATAAGTAAGCGTTTTCACTTCAATCTCTCCTTCACTGGAAAGATCTTCATATCGAAGGTATATATTGTGCTTGAACTTCTCTGCTTGTTTTTGAAAAAGATTAATAAAACAATAATAATCATGTACCGGATATTGAGGCTCTTTAACAAGCGTAATATCATCAAAAGACGCCATTTATCAAAACTAACTATTATTTTATTTTATTTTTGAGAGTATTGCGAAAGAAAAGAATTTGTACAGCAGATATTTATATATATAAAAAAAAAAAAAAAAAAACTTCAAATTTGGAACTTGAATAACATTGGTTATTTTTTTTTCTTTGAAGATCCTCTTCCGTGAGTTCCTGAAATTGCCTTATTTTGCATAACAGCGAGCACGATGTTATCAGAAAAGTATGTTTAAGATTAATTAGAAAATGATCTACGACATTCTAATCCCCTTGCTTTTTACAAACTTAATGAATATAAAGTCGCTCAAATCTATTCAATTTACTGGGAACTTCACCGTATTCTAAATTGTGGTTAACTAATAATGTATGTTGCGATAAACAGCCCCCCACAATGCGCTACTTTTTAAATATGTAACTACTCCGGTTTTTACAAGTAACTGAAATGTTTAGCCCGATTAAAATCCTTGTAATAATTACTTACAAAGGGATAGTTATCAGTTTTTTTTTATACTTGTATAAAAAAAGAAATAAGTAGCTACAGAAAGACGTCTTTTAAACAAAAATAAATCTTTATTAAAATTATATTACGGTATATAAAATCCAGTCTCTTTCCAATGCTCCAGATAAGTAAATAATCTGTCGCTTACAGTAGGAGCTTGCTTCATACAAGGAGATAATGTGCGTGTACTACTTGTCTCCCATCGAACTGAATGCCTTTGACCGTTGGTAAATAATTTCTGATAGAACCCTAAAAGTTTGTAGCAAGGGTTATTTTGATCTTCGAATACTTCTTGAACCCAAGATTCTGGATCAATAACTTCGAACTCCATGCCACACTGTTTCATCGAAGTAAGTAATGAAGACCAACTTATTTCGTTCGTATTGATAATATGGAAGATAGTTTTATCGGTAGACTCTGGGAAACTGGCGGCTGTGTTCATCATAATGTCTACAATGATACTACCAGCGTAATCTACCGGCATCCAATTTACTGCAGTATCCAAGTCAGGCATCTAAAAAAAAAGATAATTAAGTTATCAAGTACAGTTTCAATATACATATATATGTTCTTACTTTCTTCATATAGCTTCCACCACCAACCAAGGTTAAAGGATACATTTCAGTTGTGTTCCAAGCACCTGTATTACTATCTCCGCATAGCTGTCCAACACGATGGACATAACAAGGCATATCTGGAAGGAAAAAATAATTAATATTGATATATTTTATAGACTGTATTGAAACTTACTCTTTTTTTCTACAAGGTAATGAAACAGTTGTTCAACAATAAATTTAGATTGTCCATATCCCATAGGTAATGCAACTTGCGGGTTATTTGGCATGGCTGCTTCTGGAACATATATACCATAAGCTCCTGTAGCACTGACACTGGAAATAAAGTGAAAATGAATAGGATTGATTTCTTTGTTTGCAAATTTAACCATGTTGTAAAGTCCTTTAATACACTCAGAATCATAATGAGCTACAGGTTGGTTAAAGTCAAGCAACCAAGCACACGAAAGTATTACTGTAGTTTCAGATTTGAGTTTGTTATAAATGTTGATAGACAATCCAAGATATTCCTGTTCTACATTCATTGGCAAAGCTTGCACACGGCCTGCTTCATATAATTCCGATTCTGGATACCCTCTTTTTCTAAACGAATCAGCAATTCTACCCATCAAATCCGTAGACTCATTTCCACGAACAAGGGCATATACAGTTTTGACCTTGGGATTTTGAAGAAGCTTCAATAAAATAGCAGAACCGAGAGATCCAGTGGCGCCTGTCAACATTACTACATGTTCTCTATCATCATTGGGATCAGAATAATTAGTTACAACCGCTGGAATCAAATCTTTGGATGCACTTTGTAAATACTTGTCAAGGATGTCTGTTGTAGCTTGATAATTAAACTTTTTAGTAACTGGTATCTCCTCCTTGGGCTTATTTACAATATTAGCTTTTGAAAAATAATCCACTATGGTGGCGATAGTAGGGTAGTCGTACAAAAAGTCTTGTGGAACAGGATAAATATCTTTAGAAAGGTAATTTTGAAGCTGAATAGACAACAGCGAATTAAGTCCTTGTTTAAAAAGAGACACTTCTTTTTGTAACACGTTAGAAGGGCCGAGTACACGCGCTACATTTTTCATGACTCTAGTCTCGATAGTGTTTGGATCTACTCCGTGATGTACATTTTGTTTGTTTGTGAGAAATTTAGCGTACATTGTATCTACTTCGACTTGAAAGTAGGCAATAGATCGTTTTCTTGAAACAGTTCCTTTATCGGAGACGATCAAGTGCTTTGAAAATGGAATGATTTTTACCATTTCGGGTAAAATTGTGCTATGATTTGGTGCATCTTTATTAGCCTTTTTTACACTTTCATGAACTAAAATAAAATAGTTAGTAAATTTTAGAAGATTTATATATATATATATATATATCTAACCTTTTTCTAAAATTGTATTAAGGCAGTAATTTTTTGCAACTTCGAAGTTTAGTTCGATGAGTACAGCCGTACAAGGCTGAGCTTCACCAATTACAGTACAATGAGACACCAGAGGGTTTGACTTGATTGTATCTTCCATGGGTAAAGGATTAGTTTTTTCTCCATTAACCCTATTAAGATATACTTAATACATTATGTTTATAACTGCGTAAAAAAAAAGGAGAGTTAGGGTAGTGTATTTACATTACTAAGGTGTCATCAGCACGGCCAACATAGCAATAGCCGTTTTCGACTAACTTGCTTTTAACAACCAAATCTTTGGTGGCGTACTCTCCATTTTCTCTAGTTTGAACACCCATAGCGAGAAATGGAGACCCCTTCCTAATAATTAACTGGTATCGTTCTCCATCAAAGTGCTCCAAGTAAGCATGTTTCTCTGCATCTTCGAAGAAAAAATAAGTATTAGTGTCTACTCTTTTTTGGGAAACTTCAGATGACATTAAATGAAAGCATTCTTTTAAAAGTGTATTAGTTACGTCTTTCTATTTCTACTGTATTCTATTTCTTACCAGACATGGATAGAATAGTGACCAAGTTAATTTTATGTTTTAAGAAAAAATCATCTGTTTCTTTAGGTGTAGCAGCCCCTCCAGATCTATTTTGTTTGTTTGTTTGTTTGTTAATCTATCTTTGTGTATAATTTATATCCTTAAAGAGATTTACATCATTAATTTCAGTTTTTGAAAAGTTTGGATATCTCCTGTTTCCTGCATGTAGTGCATCATTTGATTGATAAAATAAGGAGGAGCATTCAAACGCGTTACATTTTCTTGGTGCATTACTTTAAATACTTCTTTAGCAGTAGGGGGGAAGTTTTGGAAAAAGTATATGGAGCCACCAGAAAGAATAGGGTGGAAATTAGAGTATATACCAAACGTATGAAATCTAATTGATAGGATTAAACATTTGACTTCAAAACATAAATTGTCAATAAAATACTTACGACGGCGTAATAGCAACTAATACATCATCTTCAGTTTCAATGAACTCGAACTGTTTACGCTTGTAAAGCGTGTGTTGGTACGCTTGGATATTGTATATTAAATATTTATTATTCCAGCGCACAACCTTTGGTGTAGCCGTAGTTCCGGAGCTACCGGAATTATATAAAAAGGAAAGAAAAATATCAGCACATGTGCAAAAAAAAAAAAAAAAAAAAAAAGGAACTGTACCTATGAACCATAATTGCAGTCTTATTCAAATCACTCTCGTTAAAATTTTGATCTATTATTTGATCAAATTCTGGGTTTAATGGATACTTGGACAATTCTTCTAGGTTAAGCTCCGGTGAGAGAAAACATTCAATACCCATGTTCTTTTCTAAGACAATATCTTTGATGGGCAGATAAGATTTTCCATAAATCAAACAGTCAGAATCAGCTTGCTTTAATAAATTAGAAACTGCCGTAGGAGAATTTCTAGTTGATATCATCTGAATTGGAATACGAAGTTTATAGAATGTATAAAGTAGAATGAGATAATAAACCGAATGATCTTCAAGTATGGAAATAACCGTCTTTTTGTTTAATAATTCATACAAAGAGCAAGCCAAGTTTGAAGAAATTAAATCAACCTGTCCATAGGTAAGAGTTTTGATCTCAAGTTCCCCATCTACACCTGTAACTTGATAATGAACATAGACGTTGTTTTCAAAGATTTTCGCCTGACTTTGAAAAAGGTTGATGAAAGTATAGTAGTCATTAGCTGAAAACTTTCCTTCCTTAATAAGCGACATATCATCAAAAGGTGACATTGTAAAATTTTAAAATGCCTTTTTTTTTTTTAAAAAAAAAAGAAGAGAGAAATAAAGATAGTAGTAAATGAAGAAGAGAGCAATTAATAGGTATAATATTTTTGGCACCGAAAATAAACGTTTTTATATACAACAGGGAATCTTAATAACTACAAATTTACTCTATAAATATCTTACTGAAAAAGTATATCGAATATTTTAGCTGAATTAAGCTTTAATTTCAGGGTAAAGATTAGTTATTCTTTGTATATGCATTTAAATGCGACTACTCAAATAGTAAACATGCATACATAATATTACTTTTTTCGATATATCAGCGAAATGTAACATTAGGAATTCATGACGAATTTATTTATTAGGAACAAACCGATCAGATACATTTCAGTCTTCCCTAAAACCATTTATGGGTTTTAGCTAAATATAAAGATATTTTTTAATCTTATAATGAAAAATATACATTTGTAACTAGACTTTATTCTCTTTATAATATATAAAGGCATGTACTAAAATGTGTTAACGCGGTTTGCTAAGATTTATTTTATTTTTTAAAGAAAAAGCAATATTTGCCTAAAAAAACAAATCTAAAAGTGTTTGGTTACTTGCCATGTATTAAAAAAAATATATATGAGGCTTCAGGTTTTGTTTAATTGAATCTATACGCCCCCTAATTTTTGATAGTCATTCATACACATGTATGAATAAATAAGAAAATTGATCCGAATTATATACAATCTACGAAAAACTTTCGCTTTTTATATTGCATAAATAACGACCGACGTGAGTCTCAGAAAACCCTTATATATAATCTACCTTTTTTTTAATTAGTTCTATATAGCTAGACTAGTGGGTAACTAATCAGTTTAAATCTCAAGTTAATATACTAAAATGAAAAGCAACTGGTCGTACTTATATATTTGCACAATAGTATACACAGAGTTTGATTCCTATATAAACTTGACTTACTAAATTTAAGCGGAATGGGAGTTGTGTCATGTTTTTTAATACATGAGTTTAATACAACATATACAGAGATATAGATATCATTATCATCACCTGCTAATCTCATTGAAGATAGATAATACCAAAAGAAAATATGTTTGTAAGTTATATTTTCGATCACGCGCATATTACCGGTTTTATTTATTTATTTGGAAAGAAAGGAGAGGATAGCTCCCAATATCATGATTAATGTAGAGTTAAAGTTAAACTTCAGGAAAAGGTCGACGAAAAAAAATACAGGTAAAAAAAAATAGTATACAAAGCGAAATAACAACCTAAACATTGAAACTCTTTATTTTAAGACTATATCTCTATATTTATATTAAACAAAATACATTCATTGTATTACTTAAACTGTATTATTTATTTTATCTTCTACTTTCTACAAACTCTTGAATGATTACTTTTACAAAGGATACGTATGAGATGGACACAGCAAAACGATAAAAATGGCTTCCCAGATAAAAAGGAGGGTACGCAGATAATGCATCTCCCATAGAATATCCGTATTGTCTAGGTCTAATAATTGGACATTGTGGATAACCGCGATTAAATCCTGAAAAGAAGGTTTTTTTTTAAGTTTATATTTTATGAATAAAAGTGTATTTAATAATAAAGTCAAGTTAATTTTATTTACATAAAATGTTTGATGATAATCTATTTAAGCTTCCCAGAATAAAGTCATTATTTATCTCAATCGTTTTTATCGAACGGGAATAAATACGCCTCATTTATAAGGGGGGAAAAGATCGAAACTATTTTTTGTAAATTTTATTAAATAGAAATATAAGGTAATAAGTACTCACGCTGTTTCTTGTTTGATATAGACATTATGGTATACAACTGTTACGGAAATCAGTTAGTAATGTTTGTTTTTTCCTAAATATTCCTTGAACGATCGAGAATCATATACTGTTTTGGGGTGTTTCGATGATAAGGACTGGTACAAATTTAATTTTTCTTGGTACCTGCGTTTAGCATTTTGAAACCAAGTAGAAACTATATAAAGTGCGTTTAGATTTTTTTTTTTTTTAACACTAGTAGAAAAAATATTTACTTTGAATACTAGACTTTCCAGTAATCTCGGCCAACACCTGTTTCTCTTTATTGGTAGGCGTTCCACCATCATTATTTAAGTACCAATCCATCAAGGTATTCACTACATTTGGACCATAGTTTTTTCTACTTTTTTTTTCATATTTTTCTTGGATGGAATAACGTATTCTTTTGTTCGGTGTACGCCTTTCTGTGTCACATTTTTTTCTCTTTTCGTTCACTCGTACACTGGTACTACCTTCTTTATTCATGCTTTTTGTATTATCGACTTTAAGATTGGCCTTTCCGTAAGCCTTGAAAATCGATGTATACAACTTGCCTAGTTTATGGTTCTGTTCCGAGTCCTCTTTGAGTATCTGCGTACCTGATAATAAATCCTTATACTTGAATAAATGATTTATTTCCAAGTTATACTCTCTTTTAATTTCTTGAAAGGCGCTTGAATCACGGTCTTTATTCTCATGAATGAAATGATTTAGTCTTTGAAGTAATGAACTGACTCGATTTTCATATTCTTTCGAAGAATAATATTCGCCTCCTTCATCCACTAAATTTTCTGTTATTCCTGTCTGGTCTATATCTTCATCCCATAGACAGTTATTATTAGAGGGGTGGCAGTACTTATCCTGGCTTTCTTCATTTTCAAATATATCATCATGTGCAGTTTGAAGAAAATACAAGCTGTTGCAGTCTGTGGAACTGATTAGATCATATGCTTTTTCTTTGACTGTTGTTGAAGGATTAGTTACACCAATGTGAGAGGGAGTCATCCTTGCCATACCCGAGTTGATGTATTGTTGCTGTTCTAATGAAATAGATGACCTAATTTCTTCTATAAAAGAATTGTTGGCAATGAAATAATCCAATGAACTTCTATTTAATTCAGACTCTAAAATTGCTGCGGAAGGAGGTAAAGATATTGATTCTTCTTCTGGTACAATAGGATGGGCGGTTGATGATGATCTTCTGGTTGGTATACTACAAATACTGCTACTGCTACTGAAAGTTTCTTCAGGACATTTTACAGAAAACATGAGATCTGATGATGGTAGATCATTAAATAGTGTATCATTAAAGCTTAAATAAAATGGTTGTTCCGTTTCGATATAACATTCTGTTGGGTCTATCATGTTCTTGAATATATAGTCTTCCATTTGGCAATTTACTGCATCAGGGTGATAAGATACTCTGGAATTTTTATTAAGAATAATATCTTGTGGGTTAATAGCTACAGTCGAGTTGTTACGCGCTTTAAAGTGATGTTGTGTTGAGGGTGGTACAGACGGGTCAAAAAAATTACACCCAAGATTTATTGAGGGAGCGCCAAAGTTTTCAACTCTACTGGGTTTATGATTTTTGCTACAGATACAAGCATACATTTTCTTTTTGAATAATAATAAAAGTGAAAGAAAAAAAAGGAATTTTTTTTTTAAAAAAAATCTAAACTAAATATCAACGTTAAGATGTTACACACAAATACACATTATACTCGCGTGTATAATGAAAAATCTTTGTGTTCAAAATACTTTTTAACCTAAGGATAATAATCTCTCTCTCTCTCTCTCTCTCTCTCTCTATAAAATAGCAACCATACTAAGGAAATGAGTGTCCTAATAACACTGAATTTTTGAAAATGCCTCTAGATTTAGAAAAAAGGGTTTTAAGATTTTAATTTTAGCAGTAAAGGCTTATATTGTTGTTATTGTTGTTTAAGTTCTAATCGTCGGAATCGGTACCACTTTTTTTTTATAAGTAACAAAACAAAAAAAAGGCTTTTTCTTTTTTTTTTAAAAAAAAAAAAATACTTTGATGAATGATACAAGTCTTTATAAGTATTGATATAAACTCTATTATTATTAACGGGTGCTTTTTATTTTTTTGTAGCATCAACACCTTCTCGGAAACAGTTTCCGAGAAGTAAGTAAAATAAGCCACGGTAAGAACTGACTGTCTTTACTCTTTTTTATTTATTTTATTTTTTGCATATTTTATTTTGTTTGTTTCTTTTTGTTGTATTTTTATAATGGAGGAAGTAGTAGATAAAGGAAAAAAGAGAACTTCATCGGCTCTTGATGTACAAGAAGAAGATGGTACCTCAAAATTTGGTTCAAGACTTTTAAAAGAAGAAAACGACGTATTTAGTCAAAACGCTTGGTAATATACATTTCTTTTTTAAAATAAATATATAAAAAGGGGTAAAGAATAATAAGTTAAACTAATATGTAATAGGGATCATGCAGACTGGGATGAAGAGCAAGAAGAGTTGGCAAAAGAAAAAGTATCTGTACAACTCGAAAATCCTGTACCAGAAGAAGAACAAGGTATAATTATTATTTGTATACGAAAAAAAAAAAGAAAAGAATCTAAATGAAAAAATAAAATATAGAACAATATTATGCAGAACCAGCTGAATATTGGAACAAATTTTATCAAAAGAATGAGAATCGATTCTTTAAAGATCGTAACTGGTTAAAGCTTGAATTTCCGGAATTATTTTCTACTAGTGAAGCTACAGCTGGAAAGAAAAGAGTGTTTGAAATTGGATGTGGAGCAGGAAATACAATGTATCCTTTATTAGAACAAAGTCAAAATCCGGACTTATTTGTATATGCTGCTGATTACTCGAAAACTGCTGTTGATGTTGTATTAGGAAATAAAAAGTACGATCCTACTCGTTCCTGTGCATTTGTTTGGGATCTTTCTAGTTCAGAAATACCAAAGGAAATTGAACCCGAGTCATTAGATATGATTGTTTTGATCTTTGTATTATCTGCATTAGCGCCTGAGCAGTGGGACCAAGCCATTAAAAACATTTATAAGGTAAGGTTATATTATATTCATACATTTAAGTGATGTCAGTATTATTAATGGATTATATAAAGATGTTAAAACCTGGAGGGTTAGTCATGTTCCGTGATTATGGACGTTACGATCTTGCACAGTTGAGATTTAAAAAAAATCGTTTGTTAAAGGAAAACTTTTATATCCGTGGTGATGGTACGCGTGTGTACTTTTTTACCTCAGAAGAAATTGCTACCATGTTTAAGGGGTCTAACCAAGAGAAGCCTCTCTTTGAAATTGAACAAAATGCTGTCGACCGTAGACTTATTGTGAATCGTCAACGTAAATTGAAAATGTACCGTGTTTGGCTTCAAGGCAAATTTAGAAAATTGTAAATATATTAAATTAATTCTTAAGACTCCGTTCACATTAAAAATATCCCAACGTACGCTTTTTTTTTTTTTTTTTTTTTTTTTTGGCTTTTTTTTCGTGTCTTTTTTATACATGTATAAAGAGAGCATGAGTTCGTCAACTGGGGCGTCTGTCTCTAACAAAAATCAGCTGCGACAGCGTCGAAAAGAACGTGTATTAAAAGGCTTGGATAAGTTAGCACCTCCCTTGTTACCTAGTAACAAAGTCGAAACCCAAAAACGAAACGACTGGTTCATTTCTGTTCTTTTAACATTATGGGCTTGTTACATTAGACTTTGGAAGATTTCGCAACCAGCATCTGTAGTTTTTGACGTAAATGAGTTTACTAATATAACAACGAAAATATAGAAAAAACTTACGTTATTATAGGAAGTACACTTTGGTGGGTTTGCGAGTAAATATATCAATAAGAAATTCTTTATGGATGTTCACCCACCTGTAGGATAACAAGTAGCTTTTTTTTTAAAATATATATATATATAATATATACATGTATTGAATTGAATTTATCTCTAGTTGGCAAAAATGATGATAGCTTGGACCGCCCAAGTTGTTGGATTTAATGGTTCATTTGACTTTAAGGAAATCGGAACGTAAGTTTTTTTATTCTTTCCTTTTTGAGGCATATTATCCGTATTTATAAAATGTTTATAGTGATTACCTTTCATCCCACGTACCTTATGTACCTATTCGTGTATTCTGTGCTTTAAACGGTATTTTATTGGTACCTATGTCTTACTGGACTATTCGAAGTTCTGGGTTTTCTGTCAAAGCAGCTATATTAACTGCTTTTATGATCTGTTACGGTAAAAAAAAAACTCTATTTTTTCGCATTAAAAAAAACCTAACAAAACAATTATAGAAAACGGTCTTGTTACCAACAATCGTTTGATTTTATTAGACTCTATTTTACTATTTTTTACTGGTTTTACTTTATTGATGTGGATTAATTTTCGTAATCAAATTAGACAACAGTTTACGACCTGGTGGTGGGTTTGGCTTGCAATGACAGGCATTGGGTTAGGTCTTACTGTCAGTTGTAAATGGGTTGGTTTATTTACAATTGCTACAATTGGTGTTGCTGTATTAAAAGAATTATGGGACCTGTGGGGAGATCATCGCACAGAGATGGTAAAAAAAAAAAAAAAAAAAAAAAAAAAAAAAAAAAAAAAAAAATCCCGGACCAAGCATTGTCGATTTATCTGTCGCTAACCTTTTTGTTTCGTTAGAGTACTTTTATCTATCACTTTATCGCTCGTACAGTATGCTTAATTATACTTCCGTGCTGTATCTACATGGCTTGCTTCCTGATTCATTTCGGTATGCTTCCTGAATCAGGATCAGGTACAAATTTCATGTCACCCGAATTCCAAACTTCATTAGAAGGTATCAAATTTCCTCAAACTACACCTGCCGGTAAATTAAGTTTTTTTTTTTTTTATTTCAAATTACTTAGTATAATTCTAATTACCTTTTCTGATAGATATTGTTTACGGTTCTAAAATTGATATTCGTCATATGGGAACTAGCGGTGGTTACCTTCATTCTCATGATCATGCATACCCAGGTGGAAGTAGACGTAAGTTTAGGAAAGATAGAAAATAACCAATGTTTGTTTATACATATTCGTTTTTTTTTAGAGCAGCAAGTAACATTATATTCTCATGTTGATAATAACAATTGGTGGGTGATTAATAAAGCCAATACAGATGATGTAAGATCTTTAGAGTATGTTAGACATGGTGATATCGTTCGCCTTACACATTTCAATACCAAAAGACGTCTTCATACACATGATATTAGACCTACTACAAACGATGAAAAATATCAATATGAAGTCAGGTAAAAAGAAATGTATATATGTATATATATATCAATCTTATTATTGGTATTAAACCGGAATACATAGTGGTTATGGTTTTGAGGGTTTCGAGGGAGATTCAAATGACAACTGGCGCGTTGAAATTGAGGAAGGACCTGATCCAGTTGCTAGAACTCGTTTGCGAACTCGTCGTTCTCAATTTAGATTGGTTTCCGAAACTCAAAAATGTGCACTCTTTTCTAGAAAATATAAGTTACCTGATTGGGGTTTTAAACAACAAGAAGTAACTTGTATGAAAGATGCCAAATTACCGAAAACTATATGGGAAATCGAAAGCACAGAAAGTGATTTTTGTAAGTTTATTGCTATATAAGTTTTACCCCCTCACATATTCCCCTTTATTTTTTATTAAAAGAAAAGTATCTAATCGTGTTTATTTTAGTGCCTGAGGGGAGTGAAGCTGTATCGTATAAATCAAAAGGCTTTTTTGGGAAGTTTTTGGAGTTAAATAAAGTAATGTGGCAGGTGAATCAAGGATTATCCTCTGCTCACACTTATGCATCTAGACCAAAGGTATGTATTCAACAAAAACCAAATTGGGGAAAGTTGGTTTTAAAATCATATTATAGGATTGGCCTATCCTTCGTCGCGGTATCAGTTTCTGGTCAAAGGATCATCGTAAGATTTACTTACTCGGAAATCCACTTGTATTTTGGTCTTCGACAGCATGTATTATCACCTATGTTGCATTAAAACTTGTTACTTTATTATTTTTACAGCGTAAGATTATTACTGATACTAACCGTTGGAGAAAGTATGATGGAGCAGTAGGCTTCTTTTTCGTTTCATGGGCATTACATTACTTTCCTTTCAATTTGATGACGAGACAATTGTTCCTTCACCATTATATGCCTTCGCTTTATATGGCAATTCTTGTTACAGGTGCATTTTTTGACTTACTGACATCTTCTTTCCGTAACCCTGTTCGATGGTCTCTTCTCATCATATGCGTCATGGCTGTGGTTTATGTATATACTATATTTATTCCTATCACATATGGCGAGCCTTGGACTACTTCTGCCTGTTCCAGTGCTACCTGGCGTCCTGATTGGGATTTTAATTGCAAGATGTAAGCCTACTTTTCTATGCATATACATATAAATTATTGTATCTCAATCCATTGATATTTATAGATTTAACGAAAAATCTATCAATAATCAAACCACTTCCTTTGCTGAACATGCAAATAAAAATTCAAAGCCATCCGACGATGAAATTGTGCAAGTCGTAGAAGCGATAGATGGTGAACAATATTTTAATGTTGAATAAGAATATTGGCAAAAGCTGTAAGGCCTGTTCGGTGTCAATAAAGTCTACTGTAGTACAATGAGAACTCTTTTTCAATAGCCCTTACTAAATCATTATTGTCCTTGTGATGAGTGTTTTTTACTTTTTTTAAAAAAAAAGAGTTTGTCCCTATTTATTTTTAGTTGCAAAAAAGAAAGAAAAAACTGTGCACACACGCGTATATTCGAAAAAAAAAAAAAAAAAAAAAAGGTATACATAAATTATCTTGATAGGGGTAAGTTAGTTTTATAGTCTTGAATGTTTAACAAGAATAGACTTTGAAGTCAACAAATGGTATACTATAAAGACTTGTTACCTTTAATTACAGTTGTTTTAGTTTATTAGCATATTTGTTCGCTTTTCTATTTTACTTCACATGACTTTTTTCAAAAGCTTGTACATTAATTCTAATCACGTCCGAAAAGGAACTCATAAAATTGAGAGTGTATTCTAGTTTCTTCGTTTTCTCTTTCTCTCTTACTCTCTTTATAGTATCTAGGATTTATGCGGTGGACAGCATATTACTTATAAAACTATCATTTGATTGCCAAGCTTAAGCTGGGAGTTAAAACATACTGAGAAAAAAAAATTTTGACGCATAAAATTATAAAGTGACCAGGTTAGTATATTATCAACTATACTGTATATATACTTGGTCTAATACGAGATAAGTTTAATTTTAAGTTGCATCACTATACTTATATCCTATTTTCTTGTAAGCCACCTGAAAAGCGCGTATAATTATGCGAATCTGTAAGAATATGGAATCGCTGAGAGAGAGAGAGAGAGAGAGGGAAAATGGGGTTTTTCTTACCTATTTTTTTAAGGCACTAATAACCTAAATAAACTCCTTTATATATAAATATATACATATATACGCTATATTGTCAAAAGAGACTACATTACTATACTACTGTCTTATTCCGAAATCATCTAAAGAAGGGCACGAAAGGAGCAATAAGAACATTAAAAAAGAAAAAGAAAAAAAAAATCAAAGAGAGAGGGGGGGAAGAGGAGAATAACCAACGAAACAATGGATCACAAGTTTTTTTTTTCTTCTTTTACATATTTAAGGTTTTACTTGCAAAAGCATATTACAAGAGCTATCTCGAACAATAGCAAGGGGGGGATAGACAACATTACCTTTCTTTTTTTTATCTTTTTACATCAGGTATATAAAACTATAAACATTTGCCTTCTTTCTTCTTTTTATATACTTTTATTTCATTAGTTTTTTTTTTATCTAATTACTGCAACTATATTTTTTTTTAAAAAAAAAAAGAGTATATTAACAGCTACATATATATCAAAATATATAGAAAAGTAAATATGAAGTTATTTACTAAAAGTGGATTTCATTTTGTATTATTTACCTTATTCGGGTTAACAATTGCTCAAAATCAAACGACAGTTAAACTACCCGGCTCGTTAAATACCACTAGCTCTCATCCACCTCCTAGTAAGTCGTATATAATTGATTATATGTGATCGAACCTATACTAATGCTTGTATAATTGACTAGGTTTGTGCACTACTTATCCGGACAATGGTATTTGCCAGGTTAGTATCTATAAAAGATATACATTGTCAAATAAATATCAACTTTTTTTTTATGAAAAAGGGTTACGTCAATTATTCAGTTTTTACAAAAGGCGCGCCAATTGCTATGATTGAAAAACAACTTGGACCACTTGTAAATATGAGTCGTTTACTTGGTAAAGTTGCTCCAACCTGCGTTGATGCTTACTACCGATATTCATGTTCACTTGCCTATCCTAAATGTGGAGAAAATGGAGCAGGTAAAAATAAGAACAGTTTATACGGGTAAAAAAAAAAAAATTGAGTATTGATAAACATTTTTATTTTTAAGCACCAACAATGGGTTGTCAGTCTGCTTGTCAGGATGTAGAATACGAATGCAGGAATATCTTTATGTTGACTGGTAAGGGTGTTTTACCAGACTGTAATAAGAAGTCTCCTCTTACTGGTCAACCCCTTTCATCAGATGGCAGTTGTAATGCTATTGCACCTCAAATTGCTGAACCTCATGCATTCTATAATCTATCAGCTGTTACACCTGGCTTTATCATGTCTGACTGCCCTGCGCCTTTTATGAAAGATCCAGTCGCAAAGCTAGGTAGTTCTGCTACTACAAGTGATATCTATTGCCGCGCTGGTTGCTGCATCCCTTGTCCAGCTCAAAATTATGTATAGTATATATATATCTTATTATTATGTATATATATAATGGAATACTAATATATATATATATACAAAAATGATATAGTTTTATCCTGAAGGATGGGCCGAGCATGGCTTTTTAGCTACAGATATTCTTCGATTTATTTCGTCTGTGGTATCTTTCTTTATGCTTGTTAGTTATTTGATATTGCCAGATAAGAGAAGACATCCTTCTTTACTTATTTTAAATGTATCAGCAAGTATATTTTTATTTAGTATGGTAGTTTACTTCTCTATTGGTAACCCACAAAAGCTCCAATGTGCCAATATAGTTGAAGTTAGTACACAAGATAATAATATTCTATGTGCTACGCAAGGTAAATATAAAACCCCTCCTTTATTTTATTTTTTTCTAAAAAAGACCTACTCCTTTATTTATTTTTATTGTAAAAAAAAAAAAAAAAAAAAAAAAAAAAAAATAGGTGCTATTTTAATTTTTTCATCCCTGTCTACATGCTGTTGGAGTGCGGCACTGATTCTTAATCTTCATTTACATACTGTATGGAACTCAAATTTCTTTACCAACCGATACGGTATCTTGAATGTTTTATGTTGGGGATATCCTTCTGTTATTATGGCAGTTTCACTAGGTTTACATCAAATCAAGTTTGAATTTGCTAATTTATGCTTGGTTTCAGTGGATAAGATTTTTGAGATATTCTTTTATCCCATGGCAGCCATTGTATGCCCTGCGTTTATTATTCATATTTCAACCTTTTTTTATATTGCTAAAATCGCATTTCAAGAAGGCGTTCAATCGGATATGTCTCAGTCCATGTCTCGCGGTTCCATGACCAATCCGGCACCAGGTCGTCGCCACAAGCATGTTATTACGGCAGTACAAATCCAGTGGCGTGCATTGTTACTTGCCTTTCTTGCGTGCGGAACAGTTGTATTTTACTGGATTTTTTACTTTACACAAATACATCGGGTGGTAAGTTTGGAAAAAGACCATAGTATTACAAATCATTGGTTAGAGTGTATGTTATCGCCTGGTGGTCATCAAAATAGTTGTGTTTATATCATCAGAGATCATTTACCACCTTACGGGCTAATGATGGCAGCAGAAACTTTAGTGAGTACGCAAGGTATCTGGTTATTCGTTATTTTTGGAAAAAGATCATTATGGAGAGAATGGAACGACTTAATTTACGACATGCGTGTTTCATTCAATTCAAGGAGAATGGAAAAGAACGGAGAACAATTCTTTGCTCTTTAAACTAATAAGAATAATAATAATAATAATAGTAATAATAATAATAAAAAAAACAACACACTTTAAAAGATCTCAATTACAAAATAGTACTCATAAACCAATTACAACATGAAGAGAAAACAAATTGCTAAAAATGTCCTGGATGGGATTAACAATCTAGGAAAAACGATCAATAAATCGTTCTAATGTTAAACCAACAGAAAAACAAAAATTTGTCTCCAAAACACGAGGTGTAAATGGAATATGATACTGTGATATTTATTACGAGTAATAATAAATAACGACAGGTGCTTTGCAATTGAGATGATAAATAAAGACAAAATTTTCATTTTGAAGTTATATAAACATCATTAATTTATTTGCAAAGGTTCATATATAGGATAAAGCGAAAGTTTTTTGAAGAATTTACTCTTCATCATCTTCAGCGGCACCACCAGCAGCAGCAGCTCTCTTTCTCTTGACACGACCAGCACGGCCACCACCGAGAGGAGAGGTTAAAGCGAAATCAATATGCTTTTGAGAGTCCAAACGAACGATGAAAGAAGGAACATTGACGATTTGCTTACCAACACGAATGTGACGTTGACGGATCAAAACACGAGCATGATGAATAGATTTAGCAAGACCTAACTTGAAAACTTGAGTTTGAAGACGACGCTCCAAGAAATCTTCAATCTTGAGAGCAAGAACATAATCGAGCTTCATACGAGATTCATCAAGGACACCAATACGAACAAGACGACGAATAAGGGCATTACCTTCAAAGAGACGACGAGGATCCTTTTCATCCAACTTTAAAAGTTCACGAGCAGCACGACGAATCTTGGAAAGGGTAAGTCCGACTCTCCAAATTTCCTTCTTGTTCTTGAGACCGAACTCACCGATCAACTTGAGTTCTTGATCAAGACGAGCAGACTCGAAAGGACGCTTAGGGACGTTGGAAGTCTTGCTGTAGTTTCTAACGGTACCGGTCATACTTGTTAGTAGAGTTTAAAGAGAAGGAACAAAAGAAAAAACCATTTTTTATTTTATTTTATTCAAAAAAAAAGCCCCCAGTACCGCTTTTTTTTTTAAAAAAATGAAAATTTTTTCTTTGTCAAATTTTTCCAATTGGCTAATACTAATAAGCCACTCAATTTTTTTTTTTTGAACTTTGGAACGATAACATTAAAAATTATACGAATATACGCGAATATACGCGAATATAAAATCATTGAATATCAAATACTTATTTTTATTTAGTAGTAGTAATGTAGTACGTTATATAAATATAATATCAAAGTAATAAAATTAAGTAAAAAATAAAAAAAAAACATAAACAAAAACAAAAAAAAGAAATGCTCAAAAAATCAATAAGCCACAACAATTTTTTTTTTTTTTACTCTGAGCCTTTAATAATAATTTTTTTCCTCTGAACTTTTTTTTTCGGTCTCTTTCCATACCACTTCGTACAAGATGCCTCACTCGTTCGGTCGTAAGTATTTTATGCACTCGAATAAAAGAAAAACTAGCAGCATATTAGGAATCGACGATGAAAAAAAATAAAATAATTACAGTATTGTTGATGAGCATTTTATTTATTTATTATTAAACAGTTCGCGCTCGTACTCGCCACATGTTCTCTCGTAAGTTCAGAGAGCATGGTTCCATCCCTCTCAGCACTTACTTGAAGACTTACAAGGTTGGAGATATCGTTGATATCAAGGCTAATGCTGCTGTCCAAAAGGGTATGCCCCATAAGTTCTACCACGGGTAAATATTATTAAAAAAAAAAAAAAAAAAAAAAAAAGATGGTGTGAAGGGTTTTTATTAATTTATATTTTTAGTCGTACTGGTGTCATCTATAACGTTACCAAGTCCGCTGTTGGTGTCCTCGTTCACAAGAACGTCGGTAACCGTTATTTGGAGAAGCGTGTCAACGTTCGTGTTGAACACATCAAGCACTCCAAGTGTCGTCAAGAATTTTTGGATCGTGTTGTTACCAACGCTCAAAAGAAGAAGGAAGCTAAGGCTGCCGGTGGTAAGTTTTATTTTAATTTTTAATTTTTTATTTGTTGCTTAAATTATTATTATAGTCTCTTTCAACCTCAAGAGAATCCCTGCTCAACCTCGTGAAGCTCGTCACATCTCCACTAAGTTCAATGTTCCTCAAACCATTGCTCCTATTGCTTACGAGACCCTCTTGTAAAGAAGTAATAATTCAACTAGATTTCTTTTTTCTTTTAAAAAAAGAAAATTTTCTCTAATGTTTTTCTCTTTGTTGATGCAATAAAATTATTTTAAAAAAAAAACAATAAGGTTCCATAATTTAATCGTATTTTTGGGATGTGTTTTTTTTTATTACATTTGCATAATTTTTTTTTTTTTATTATTATTATTAGCGATATCTACGTTTAGCAGGACTACGACTACGGCTGTCGGAAGGACTACGTCTACGACGACGAGGAGGAGTACTACTTCTTCTACGTCTACGAGGAGAACGAGAACGAGAACGAGAACGAGAACGAGAACGAGAACGAGAACGGGAGTCACTGCTGCTATAGCTCGATGAAGAGCTATCACTATCACTATCACTTCCAGAAGAACTATCACTTCCAGAAGAACTATCACTACCAGAAGAAGAACTATCACTACCAGAACTATCACGTTTCATAACTTGTGGAGGGGCAGTTCTTAACCATTCGCGTAATTCTTCAGTCAATGAACCAAGGCCAATACTAGTCCAATAATTGATAGCAAAACGGGTATTCTTTGGATTATCCTTGGGGAACATACCAGAAAGACTTTCAAGCATAAAAGGATCTAATAAACGTTCTTTAAGAGTTTTAAGACCCAAGAATTCACTAATTTCTTGAAACAATATCTTGACAAAAATACGAGATGCTGAAGTTGTATCTTCTTCTGTTAACCGAATGATATGGAATGCTGTCCATGGAAGAGAATCAGTATTGAAAAGATGAGCAAATAATTTACCAATATTTCGAAGTCGATTTGTTTCATAACGATGGATTGTCTCGTAAATTTCAGTAAAGGCGTTCGTAAAGTTATCTACCCAGGTACGATTCATTTTACAGAAACGTTCTGCCATTAAACCATAGTATTTAAGATACGTACGTTCTTGTGAAGCACACTCAATAATCATGTTACAAAGTTCGACCTATAATTTATTTCTTATTAGTATATATTATCCTCCCACTCAATAAAAAATTGTATATCTTACCTCATGTCCTTCAGGAATATGTAATTTCATCAATTTATGACATGCTTCTTCAAAGTTAACACTAGACATGACAGTTAAATAAATCTTTCTACGAAGTTCAATAATATCGTTATTTGTTTGATCCATAATTTCCATCTTGCTTTCTTCCTCTTCTTCTTCTTCATCTTCACTTCCACTTCCACTCTCATCATCACCAGAGGAACCACTCTCATCAGACTCATCTTCACCTAAAATCTCTGCTTTAATGGCACTATACTTTTCCTCATTTTCAGTGTAATCAGGATCGTACTTAAAAATATTAAGCATTTCTTCTGCATCGAGATCATCATCATCTAGACTTATGTTGTGGGTAATCTGATCTTCTTCTTCTACTAAATCAAGTTCTTCCATTACTGGTTGGTTATCCTTATATTTATCTTTTCTAACTTGGAATAAAACTTCAATCATGTACTGAATACGTTTATCAATTTCTCCTTCGTGTAAAACTGCTCTGAAACGTTCATAAATAGCATTGTTGGCTCTAGGAGAAACATTAGCTAAAAGTGCACCTACTTCACGCATAAGTCCAACTGCAATCTCAACAGAGTCATCAGTAGGTCTTTCCAATAACAAGGCTAAAATTTGAAGCACTAATACTTTATCGGCAATAAGTTGATTTGTTAAATGCGCAATAAACATGGTAGTGGCTAAACAAGAAGTCTACCATTAAAAAAAACATTAGTACATAGTTTAATCCGGTGATAATAAATAAACGACTTACCTTGTCATTACGTCTAAAAGCTCTTCTAAATTGAAGTACCAAACGCGTCAATAGTAATGCACCAACAGCGGGCAATTTAGTATTTATAACTGCAGTAACTGCAGCATACACAGGTGTAAAAGGTAAGCTTGCTGTTTGCGCCTTCATCATACTGCGACAATAAAGTCCTCTTCCTCTAACCAAATTTTCGCCAAAGAGTTCAGGTATAAGCATTTTAACATTGGATGTGTTGACTTTATTGATAAGACCATTGATTGATTTTTTCAATGCTTCCCAAGTAATTCGTTGATACTCTTCACTACTGGTGTCTTTTACAGTTTGTTGTAACTGACGTAAGCGATGAGGCGGGATGTAAGCACCACCTCCGCGTGTCGTATTCTTTATCGTATCTACTTGTTTTAACCCATTAAAACGGTCTTCTGATTCAATCTCACGACTCATTTTTTGTTCTTTTTTATTTTGAGATGATTTCAAACGGATCAAATTGACAACAAGCTTCAAAAAAAAAAATAACACTAGACGTAGGGTTTACTTGTAAAACTTGAATTGAAAAAAGGCCGTCACGATTATTTTTTTTGTATAAAAGTCTTGCCCACATGAATAAAAGAGTACGATCAAATTTCAGGCACTATCTCATTAGTATACAACAATAGCGACAAAATAAGCTCACTATAAAGATGATTATATTCAAATATTAAACTTTTCGACAAAAAAAAAGGGGGGGAGGGGATATAGGCGCCGAGGTGCTAGATAATTATATATCCAGTAATAAAAGAAGCAGTACAAACTCTGGACGTGTAAGAATAACTCACTGTGAAAACTAGTCTGTGTATCTAGATCCCAGGTTATTTCATGTAAGTACATAGTAAATGTGAACAGTCGTCTAGTAACTACATTTTCAACAATACAATAGTAGCAAAAATGGTTATTCAAGGGAAATACACTTATGCGTCCTCGTTTAGCTTTTCCGTATCATCGCAAGCTCTTTAACGCCAGATACTCATTCCACTCACGATGGGACCCTACTCCCGGCCTTTTCTTTTGAGCTGAATAAATATAATGTTCTAAAAAAAATACACCGGCAGATACCATTAGTAATATTAACTAATACAATATATAAAAAAGCATTTTATCTTTGTATGAGAGTCGTTAAACGTCACCCACCAAAATTTCCTAATATGGAAAAAACGACACCCCACCTCTTTTTTTTTTCTTCTTGCCAATTCATACTCTTTGTTTTCTGGGAGTATCACAAAAAATAGAATTAATTTTTGAGAATATTCGTTATTTTGACTCTTTATTTATGTAGAAATAAATAAATCATTTTGGCTCTTTAATTCATATAATTTTCTATGTTTATTACAATGTCATTGCTTCAGTATTGTTATCGGAAATACATTCCTCTTTTCCCCCATATCTTGCGATACACTCGATTTTTACGCAAATAACTACCACATTTGAACTGGCAAAGTTCTGGTTTCGAACTACCTTTACAAGTAGACATATTCGAGGGGCCCTTTTTTTACCTTTTTTTTTTTATGCTACTGCGAGTAGCTGCTACAATACTCATACTATTCAAATTCGAATTCAAATCTGTTAGTAAAATACTAAAAACTTCAATAAGATTGTTATCTCTTCTATCAATTTGAGAGTAACTGGTAACCTGAGCCGAAGTTCCAGAATCAAGTATTCTAGGTACAATACTGACAGGTTTCAGTATAGTACCTTCTTATATAAATGTACCAGCGTTAATTTTGTTAACAACTGTCGTAGTAATAGACTGAAGACGTCGGTATTTTTTAGAGGGGACGGATGCTTTACATCTTCGGTTAGACTGGCAACCAAACGAATAGATCTTGATGCTTCTATATTGTGCACTAACATATCGCGATACTTTCTCGTATCTTCCAAAATGTTATTATAAGAACAAAGATGCTCCGGTGTTTTATAATCTATATAATTATCGAATGAGCACAGCTTTGACCATGCGGCTGCCATCAGTCCAAAGTTCGCAACTCCGTTATTAGATCTAAGATAGTTACAAATATTTCAAATTATTAGTAGAGTTATCCAACATGACATCAAACAATGCTTTCTCCTGAGGAGTATGTACGGCTGTTACAGCATACTTAGTTCCTTGACACTTGTTCAAATACCGGTAAATGAACTGATGTGAGGTATAGTACATATTTGATAACTTTATCGCTGGAAGAACGTTAAGCTCAAAAATTTCTTTTTTCAGTTATACGCGTATTACTAAGTCTAGCCAAGTATTTCTCTTTTTGCTCTTCTAAAAAATGTCTAGAGGGATTTTTATTACCAGTTCATCTTGTTGTTGTATCATCAACAATAATAATAAAAAATAAAGAGTACCCAATAAATAGCAATATTCCGCTTAATAAAAGGTTATATAAATTAAGCTTTTTTTTTTAAAGCTTCACTATTCAACAACTTTTAAGTTTCTCTATGATTATAAAAACATAACATAATTATAAGCTAAACGGGTTCATATACGATACACAACTCTTTTATGGATGAGCATTATTTATACGTATTGATCATAACAACATATATAATTATAGACTGATCATATATAGAATAGTAATACGATCTAAGTAATATATAGCTAATATTACATTTGTGTATAATTTTGTGTAAAACTACGTATAAATTATATTACTATATATTACTTGGAAACAACAGATGGTATGTTACGACGAATTTTTGTCAAATAAGCTCCTATTCTACTTGACCCTAGTATATGCTTCGTTTACGTGAACTCTAATGGATGCTTTGTTGCTGCTAAATGTCTTGTTCAGTAGTGGTTTCATTTGTTTGGTTATTTTTTCCCTTCTTCACCTCCAGAATAGGGAAGTTTTTCTTTTGAAAAAAACGAATGAAGAGGGGCTTTTACTGATGCTGGCGTTTAGTATATGTAAATACGGATGACTTACCTGCCCGAAAATACCGTCTGCTCTTATGTGTATATTAAGATAAGTAATCATAGATATATTATTTCTGAACGACTTGGCCAACTAACTAATTTAAACATTTGTTTACACTGTAGCATTAGTCCCAGTGAAGCACATCGCCTCAGGAAATTTAGAGGACTGCAGGTAAAAAAAAAAAAACTCTTCTCATTTGAAATTTAAAAACTCAGGTACTATAATAGTAACTTGGGTTATAGTGACTTATTTTTTCCTCAACTCAGTCCAGGACCAAAATTATCCAACACCATTTTTTTTTACTATATCCTTTTTTAACGCCATTCAAAAATGTCTTCATTACACGTTATTGACAATCAAGAGCAAGTGGCAGAACCTATTAATCAGACTCTATGCGAAGTGTAGGTTTCATATTGATTTAAACTAAAAGAAACTTACAATAATATTTACCTGTAGTTGTCAAAAGCAGTTTTCGAATTATGTTTGTCCTCGTTGTAATCTTCGATACTGTTCTTTAGCCTGTTATAAAGATTTACAACATGCTGATTGTACCGAATCCTTCTACAGAGATAGTGTTACGGCAGAGATTCAGAACCGAGATCTCGATCGAGAGAGTAAAAATAAAATGTTGGAAATGTTGCAACGTTTAGAAGCAGATAATGATTCAAACGGTATACTTGAGGATGATCAAGAGGAAGAAGAAGAAGAAGAAAAATACGAGTTAATAGAAAGATTTGGCAACATTGATATTGAAAACACAGATCCTGATTTGATTTGGGATCTACTTTCAGATAAGGAACGAGAAGAATTTCAAGGTGTTTTGAATGAGTTGCAACATGATGGCGATTGGGATAAATTCAACTTACCTACTTTTATACCTTGGTGGAAAGAAGATATTTCACTTATTCGTGACCCTAAAGAAGAACATGAAACTAAAGTACCGGAATTGCCTCAAACTTTACCCGATTTTGAAAAGATGACAAAACCTGCAGCCAGATCAAGTCCTTATTTAGCGTGGAATTTACTTCATATTTTAGCTACCTATAGTTATTTAATTCGACATAGTATGGGAGATTTATTAGAGGATATAAATGATACAGTTAATATTACCGAGACATTGTCAGCAGAAGTACTTTTTTCAAATGCTGCATCATGCCCTTACTCTTGTGTAGGAGATATTGTTGGGGATATAGTTGAACGTATTATTCGATTACAAGATAAATCAGACATGATTCGAAGAGGAAAATTAAATAATAACAGACGTTACGATTTGAAGATATTACTTTTACAAGATATGCAGGATTTACTAAAGAAAAGTGCCTATGCAACATTTGATTTCTGGCAGGCCCTAAATCAAAAGAAGACGAGAGCAACAATGTTAGCTACCCGTAAACTTTATTTTTATTTCGCAGCCGCTTGTTATTTAGATAAAAAACGTACGGATATTCTTATATCAGCAATGCAAAATGAATTGACAAAAATTAGAGTAGAAAAAGAAGACTTTCAAAATGAATTTGAAGCGGCACAAAATGCTATTAAACAACATGAAAAGGAATCCAAAGTAAAGATTCAAGAATTGTAACTTTTTTTTATTAAAGCTTCGATTTAACGATAGTATCGCGCTCCTTATTTACTCTAGCGATTGTTTTCATAATCTCGGGAACTACAATAAAATGTTAGTAAAAGTAAATCATTTTAAACAAAAAAAGAAAAAAAAAAAAAGAAGCTTACTAATGAGTTCTGGGGTTTCGGCAGGTACCATATGTGAACCTTCTACAAAAGCAATTGTAAGCTTTTCTCTGTTCTTTTCTATAACAGTAGCGGCATCTTCGGGAGCCACACTAAGATAAATATGAAACCTTTAATACTCTTATTGTTATCGGTTATGCATTTTGTTACACTTACAAGGTGGAACCCAAAGCATTGATAAAATGAGTAGGGATTTTCAATAATTTGAGAGAAATGTTGGCAACATATGTATCATAATTATAATATTTGAAAATATGCTACATAGTCATAAGTAAGTGCATATCAAGATATCATCATCATTTTACTTACATATTCGCATTCTTTGGGACACTTGAGCTTAATTGTACCTTTTTCAGTTTCATACATACCATAATTCTATGAAGATTTCTGGAGTTAAAATAAGCTTTGTATGTTAAGTATATATATGTATATATATATATAATTACCACGTAATTATCAAGTACTTCAGGATGAAGCAATTGAAAGAATTTACTTCTTAATAATGATTTACGGCACTCAACGCTAGTAATAATTAATGATAATAACAATGATAATAATGTTTATTTTCTTACCGACTAGGCCATTCATCACGACGCTTTCCAGAAGCAAGCGTAGGAAGCATATCACGAATTTCAGCCGGGTGAATCATATCGGATAAAACAGGTTCAATTACACATAATCCGTCAAAAGTCTTGGGGAAAAAAAATTCTAAAAGAAGCCTATATAATTTTTAAATCAGTAAAAAAAAAAGTTACAAAATAGTATATATTATACATTGAAGTAGCACCAAAACTATGCCCAATACCAATCAATTGATCATAACCTTGGTCTAAACGCATTTCTTCAATGACCTGTTTTGTGTCCATAGCATTATCAAACCATCTGTCTAGTAAGATTATGTTAGTAAATTTCATGCAATATTTTCATTATTATTGTTTTTTTTACAAGATTCCAAAAAAGTGCCTTCGTTCAAGCGAGCGGAATCGCCATGAGTACGAGCATCCCAGACAACCACGGTAATGTCGGTTTCATCGTATTCTTGTAAGTTACGGAGGTGAACAATAAATCTCTTGATGAGAGGATGAAGTGACTCTTTATGAAAACCATTTGAATGAGAGAATAAAAAGGCAATCTTTTTATTTGCCTTTACCTTTGCAGGAACTTCATGTCTTTCTACAACTAACTTTTGAACATTAGATCCATCGGTGGAAGTATGAGCAGAAATAATATGTGTTGAAGTAGGAACAAGACGCATTTTTTATCTAAAAAATAAGTAAGAAGAGAAAGAGAAAAAAGAGACTTATAATTGGTAATGAATTTGTATACTCTATTTTTGTGAGAAAAAGCATTACAAATTACTTTTTACCTCACGTGTAAATAAAAAAGTATATTTTTTGGTAACTAAGAAAGTTTATAACTACAAATACAGTGGATCCAAAAAATTGTTTGACAGGCATTGACATACTATTTTATACTTAAACATATTTAATAGTTACACGTCAACGAGCAGTGGAACTAGACCAGAGAGAAACTATGTGGTTCAATGTTAAAGAGGATTTTTACTACATGTCACCGATTTTTTTTTGGAGGTACATGTATAGAAAAAAAAAATCAATTAAACAATTCTAAAATGTATCTATATCCTTTGGTAGTTGATATCTATACGTAGAAAACAAATGCAATTTATTATTATACCGTATGTTCGTAATATATGATTTAAGTGCGCGTTATTTTCGAAGTTTTCTTTGCTGGTTTTTTTCTAGCTTCTTTTTCTAGGTCTTCTTTCTGAGTTAAAATGATAAGGTTAAACAGATCTTCCCCTTTCAAAAATGAAACTATAGCCCTTTTACGCCCTAAAAAAAGTGACTTCTTTAAAAAGAAGTGGAAAAAGACCATTCTAAATGACTCAACTAATAGCTGGCGGTAGTAGGGATAACTACAACCGTGATAACTCGGCATAACGATGGATGTCTTGATTTAGTATTGTATTGCGAATTGTTATAATCCATCATTATTCTTTTGATATTTATGGCGGCGTTGATATCTCTCTACCAAATATTCTTAGTTACTATTTAAGCAAGTTTTGCAAACTTTTAAACAGTAAACCACGTAGTATAATTAAATGATATTAATACATGTATATATATAATTATTAGGAGGTGTATAAACCTTTTTTTTTTATAAATCTCCCAGCCAAATCTATACAAGTTATAAAAGTTATCGAAACCTCCTATGTACTCCCCTCGATAAACTTTTATAAATTTTTATAAAAAAAGAAAGAATGGTATTTAGGATTATTTATTTAAAGATCACATCTAGAGCGCTTTCCTTTTCTATCGTCAAGGTATTCTTCTTCAACCTCATGCGCTTGATTGTATTGCACAATAGGTGTCCCATTTAACTATGTGATTATACTAACATTAGATTTAAACAGTGACATTTATTTTTTTAAAAAAAAATGCCTTTGTCATTATCGCCTTGGTAAGTCCCTCCATTCTATTCATGCGCTCAAGAGCACCATTACCGCTTTAAGAGAGGATATGGTCAACAGTCTTAAGATTATCACCAAGTATAGGAATGAAGGCAGTTCAGTCGAGCTTTACTCTGTTGAAGCTCAAGTTATCTTCCAAAAGGCTACTCGAACCCAAATCTTGTTCGTTACAAAATATAAACTATCTGAAAAAAACATCGTATGGGGATTTAACCGTCATTAACAGGCGAAGTAGAGGTTATTAAAGGATGCTTCGAAAGATCTGTTTCTATGGACTGAATATTGATCCTTTGGTTTGTAGCTTTCTTTCTTAAAAGTTTGTTACGGTTTTTAAAATGTCCACAGCGGACATCAATTTTACTTGGTGATATGTTAGTTCGGGAGATGTTTTAGAAAATTCAGTGGCTCAACAGATGAGACCATTTTATCTAGATCACCAGGTTTTTTATCTTCGTCTTGTAAGACCGAATAATAGCTGCACAGCTTTAAGTAGAAATTGAACCTGCTGAGGATAAGGGAATAGAGCCGGTCATGTTGACCAATACATTGTCTGCTCAAGAATATGTAAATTCATTGAGTTTTTCTAAAGTACAGTTTTCATTGTGTGAGATGCCTTCGTCTCCTGGTATTATTAGTTTATTTGCCTGAGTCTTTGAGGGAATGGTAGTGTTATCTACAGGGATCCTACCCTTGCATCTGTTAGCTATTCGTTTATGGTACAAGGTTCCTTTCATTTGACGAAGTTTTCCTTTAAATTGATTAATCTGAATATAAGTGTCATTTCTAGCTTTTTTTACTGCTACAATTTAGTCGTATACGCTTTTGTTATTGTTTGAATGTAAATCTTTTCGTAATAGTTTTAGCTTTTGCAAAAAATCTTTTCTTTTTGAAAGTTCATCAAGCGTTTAAATCGTCCATCAAATTCTTTTATTTCTTGCGTTAAACTTTCTACCTCAGAACAAAGATTTTCCAGAGGCATTTGTGCTTCTTTTACTATGTTGCCATTTTGGAGAATGTTTTCCAAATAAGTAAGTTTTTTAGGCTCACTTGAGATAACTTTAGTGTTTTTGCCCCCAAAATACGCACGAACTTCATTCCTGGTAAAAGTATTATCTGCTGTCTGATTATAGATGTTGAGCTTACAGGTTCCATCAACCATATTCATATCAAATATGGAACAGAAAATAGCATCTTTTTTGCGACGAGCTGTTTCAATAGATATTGACTATTCATTGAAACCATACATAGCTAGTTCTGTTGGTCCTTGGTGGCCATTTAATTTTCAATACAGATGATAAAGGGCATAGTTCACACGCAAATTTAGAATAACCTGCATATTTAAGAAGGTCGTTGGCAAAAATGCAGAAGTACAGTTGATATGCAATCACACTGTTTTTCTTTTTCTCTGGTATAAACTTCTTTAAGGTGTCAGCAATTAGCTAAAGAGCGACAACTGATTTTAACCTAGTGGTTATCCCCAGATATGTCACACGTGCCAAACTTAAACCAGATACATCTGAGTTTTACTGTGGCGATATTTTTTTCTTTTTTCTTTTTTTTCAAACTAAAAAACTATTTGAAATGGATTCGGACGAAGATCTCGATTGCCCCCTCTGTATGGAGGAATTGGATATTGCTGATCGCAACTTTCGACCTTGTACTTGTGGATATCAAGTAATGCCCTTTTTTTTTTTTTTTTAATATATATATAATTGCACTGTTTAAAACTGTCAAATAACACCTTCAAAAAAAAAAAAAAAAAAAAAAAGATTTGTAGATTCTGTTGGCATCATATTAAAACCAACTTGAATGGAAGATGTCCTGCTTGGTAAAGTACATGTCTCACTTGTGTTTTTTTATACTAATACTGTATCTAGTCGTCGAGAATATTCGGAAGAAATGGTTGAATTTCGACCAGTTAGTGCCGATGAGTAAGTTTGGCCACATTGAGAAAATAAATAAATGTATGTACTTATATTCGATTGTAGATTATCACGTATAAGAAAAGAAAAGAAGGAAAAGGAAAGACAACAAAAGGATATGGAATCGGCAAATAGACGGCATTTGTCTAGTATGCGTGTTGTTCAAAAGAATTTAGTTTATATTATTGGGCTTCATCCCAAGTTGGCAACAGAAGAGGTAATAGTAATAAAACTATTAGTTAAATATAAATTAACATGCTTATTCTTACTTTTAGATTGTTCGATCTCATGACTTTTTTGGTCAGTTTGGAAAAATTTCTAAAATTGTCATTAACAAAAGACCAGCTCTTCCAGCATCACAAATGTCTTCACAACCAAGTGCTGCTGTGTATGTTACTTATTACAGAAAGGAAGACGCTGCGAAAGCAATAGCTGCTGTAGACGGAAGTGTGATTGCTGATAGAGTATTAAGGTAAGTTTTTTTTTTATCAATTTTGCACTGATTTAATTTTTTTTTTAGAGCGTCTTATGGTACTACAAAGTATTGTACTTATTATTTACGTAACATGACATGCCCAAACCCGAATTGTCTTTACTTGCATGAACAAGGAGAGGATATGGATACGATTTCAAAGGAAGAATTAGCGACTGGGTAAGTTTTTTTTTTTTTATATTTTTATGACGGAGGTTTTTTTTATAACTTTTTGTATGTTAGCAAACATCATATGCGTGGCATGTTGACAACAGATGATGAAGACGAAGCTGATCACGATGAAGATTACCATCATCATATTAGATCATCACACACGTCACCTGCGACAGCATCTGTAACAACATCACGTCGTACACCTCAATTATCAAACGCTGATTTCCCAGCAGTATCGTCATCATCTTTCAAGTCAAAAATTACAGATGATTCGGCTTTACCTCCTTCTGCGTCTTGGGCCAAGATTGGTACAAATAGTTCACCTTCTACGCCTGTATTGGCTGTTTCAGATGCTTTTGGACCTACATTATCTGCTGCTGTTGCAGCTTCTCAACAAAAGACCCAATTCCCTCCAATGCCGAAACGTAAGAGTGAAAAGAAGAAGAGAAAGGAACAATTGCAACAACAAAAGGTAACTCCTGAACTAGCAGGTGATCAAAGTACGGAAGCAACGGATACAGCAGAAACAGAAGTTACTACCACAACAACAACAGCCAGAACGCCAACTGAAGAAGGCGATGATGAAGAAGAAGAGTACGATGAAGAAGAAGAAGAAGAAGAAAATAGACCTTCTTGCGAAGTGCAGCAAGAACAAAGTATATTTGATCAAGGATTAACTGGTTTTGTTTTAGGTCAAGCATATAAAGATTTATGTGCTTTACCCAGTGAAATTAAACAAAAAGAACAAGAAGATACAGAAGAGCAGCTTACATTAGGAGTATCAGCATTATTATTGGAAGATAAGGAAAATAATGCTAAATGTGAACCTTCACCTGCACAAAGACATTTAGAAGCAATTCAATCAGCAGCTTCTAGTGTTTTATTACCAGTCAATATTCCATCTGTACTTGACTTTTTAACTTACTCTACACCTACTTCAAAATATACAGGTTTATTTAATCCTTTCTCTCATCTTGCTACATTAGGTACCAACGGCAACAATGTACTAAACGCTAGTTTAGATTCTCCTATCCGCAGACACTCTAGATTTGGTTTTGCTCAAGCCTAAAAAAACAATATACAATAATAAATAATAATAGTAAATAAATATCCATATTTATTCCCCCCTCTTTTATATGCGACATGGTCTTAAAAAGGGTCATTCTTTCAGTTGTTTCTAATTTTTACTTTACAGTTAATCTTGAGTTTTCAAGGTCAGGTAAATTGTCGAATTAAGTTTCTCATTGGTAAAGGAAGATAATAAGAACGTAAAAGATATACTTCACGTAATAAGATACACTGACTTTCACAACCCAATATTTGATTTCCTATTTGTATCCTCTGTATCTTGGACTGTTTGGAAGTCCTCTTTCATATGATAGTAGGTTGTGATCAAAAATGGAACCACTGGTCTGATATATTCAAGTTGCTAGAGCTGCAAAACTAGTTTCCTAACAATCTCTCTGTCTGGACTGCTTTGACATGCATATCAAGTACGACAACTCCATCCCGTTCAAACAAGATGAAGCCGTTATCTACTGACATATTTGTAATGGTCGGAACTGCTTTCTCCACCCTTTGGAAATAGCACTGGCATTGTGTTGTTCATGAGAAACTCTAGTCTAACGTAGCCATTTATCAAAATTTTTAACAAGATCATAATAACGCTATCAATAATTTTAAATCTTACCTTCATGACACAGCAATGGGGTTCAATTATCCAGCTTTTCTTGCCTGAATACTTGTTTTAGTCTTAGTCTATCTAATTAATCAATAAAGTTTACACTTAATACAAAAAAATAAACAATCCAATATTCCTTCCATTACGTCTTTGCCGTATACGTTTTAACCAATATAATGCATCTCGAGTAATTAAGGTGGACGGTGTCACAGCTACATAATATACATACCATCTTTTAGCTTGAAACTGGACTTCAAAAAAATAAATTTGCATATACGGATCTTGGGGACCTGATCATCATTTTGAATGCTGTCAACATAATCACTCCCTCTTTTTTTCTTCGCTTTCTTCCAGTTTTTTTTTCTGTAATTTACAGACGTATACTTTTGTCATATACCTATGTATAAAACAGTTATTACAGAAAAAAAAAGCGAGCGTATTTGCGAAAAGAAGATCAGAAGAAACGTATATTGAATACGCGGGTACGTATATACATAGCTTTGCAATATAATTTACATCATTTATACCAAACCTATATATCATAATATTAGATGTACGATATAAAGAATGTGATCAATTAGGTTGTTATTCTAAAGATTATCATAAATGTAGCCTTTATGAAGAAGACTGGGCCGACAAAAAAAAAAAATTATACGTAAGCTTTTGTTTACTAATGTTTTATTTTCTAATAAAGTTTGGACAAGTGGCCTCCCTTTGATTAATTTTTCTTTTGCTACAAAAGCTTCAAAAAAGATTGCTAAAAAAGTTATAGTTTAAGATCACCCAAATTCAATTTGTAAGAATTGTAAAAAGACGGATCACAGTACCCCCCGTTCATCCCGTTGTCTCAACCATACTGCAAGTAGAGTATAAACCCAAATATTGTAAAAGACGTTGTTTCTAAGTATTGTTACCAACTGGTTTGTCAAGGAAATCCTGTGTGGTCGGATGATAGTTACTGATTTTTTTGAGATCCATAGTTCATTTAACTATCAGTATATTACACGTAACTATCTTTGGAACAAGATATCTTATTATATTGCACCTAATAGTATTGTTATAGCAGAAACAGGAACAACTGAGCTTGGTGTATTTAATACGGATAGCCCAAAGGGAGTTACATTTATCAGCCAAATTATTTGGGGATCTATTGGATATACAGTAAGTGCAAGTATGGCAGACAGTCGACGTATTGTTTACTTATTTGTCGGAGATGGACCCTTTCAATTAACTGCTCGAGAGATTTCAGTTTATATTCGACATGGATTAACACCAGTTGTATTCTTATTGAATAATGCTGGCTACCTTATTGAGAAACTAATTCATGAACCTCGACGATCCTACAACAATTATCAAATGTGGGAGTATAATAAGGCATTTGGATTCTTTGGTGATCATTTGGAACAAAATCAAGCTAATTGTAAACAGCCATCTTAAATTGGATTTGAAGACAATGTAAAAACGAGAGCTGAATTCGAAAAGATAACGAAACAAGTAACTAAAGAAACAAGATTCACTTTTTAGAGGTTATGATGCCTCAATTTGACGCACCTCGTGAACTTAAACATCTCTTTGTTACTTCCGAAAATTGCTAAAATATTTAATAATAACAATATATATATATATATATATATAAAAGGAGAAAGTGTGCATATCTAAATTTTATTAAGGAGCATTCTTTATTTACAAAATTATTTACAATTGGTTCTGTGTGTGTGTGTGTGTTAAGGAGTCTAACCATCATTTCTTTGACCATGCAGGAGTCCATCTTGAAAAAAATCCAGTTCGATTATCAAAATCATGTTTACGGTGATTATCAAGTGAATGTCTAACAGGTTCTTTACCAAATCCACCGAACCAATTTCTCTTCATTTCAGGTTGATCCATATTATATATATAAGATAAAGGTTCATTTTGATATCTTTCATCATCATCTAATTCGTCATCAGAAGAAGTTTGATCATGTGATTTTTGAGCTAGTTCTTGTGAATGTCTTTCAAGGTTTCCATCTTGATTTAATTCTAAATTAAAAACTCGTCTTTCCAGAGACAATAAATAGTTCTCGTCGTCATAGTTATTAATAACACCGTAACCATACCAATCAAAATTAGCATCCGAATTTAAGCTATCACCGAAACTTGATGGAGAAGTAGGTGCGACATGAGAGGATTCATCAGATGAATTCGAAGACATAGATAGAGGTATACTAAGCGAACTTTTATTATTATCAGGTGTGACAATTTCGTCTATAGAGGGTCTGTGCGCACCAGAGAAACTCCGTCTCGAGTCCTTTTGTGTCAAGGTAAAAGGTATACGCTTGCATTCCATAATAGAAGGTAAACTAGGTCTTCTAATCGAATACTTATGATCTTTTTTATGTCTATATTCGTCATGTGGTGGAGTTTTTGCTGCCTTTAATAGGTTAATAATTTCAGTCTCATGTTTCGCTTGTGCGATATCTAATGGTGTTGACCCGTATTTATCTTTAATATCTACTCGAGCATTATTTCTTATTAACAAGTCTACAATACGAATACATCCATTTGCACAAGCAACATGAAGTGCCGTAGACCCAGTTGCTCTTTGTACTGCTTGTGCCTTGTCCGTACTATGTTTCTTCGACCACCTAAGGAAAAAAAAGCGAGTCAAAAAAATGACACACACACACACATTACATTTCTTACTTTTGCATATTGACACTAGCACCTCGGTCAATAAGGTATTGAACCACAGCAATATTATTATCATTAATACAAGCAACTTGTAAAGGTACAAACCCGTTTACAACCGAGTCAATAGGAACACCATGGTCAAGAGCGAATTTTACTAGTCCTAAAAGAGAGCGTGTTACGATAAGCAATTTTTTTTTTTACATAAATAAAAGTGTAATAGTTTACCGACATTGCCAGTAATAGATGCCCAATGAAGACCTAACAAGTTTTCTTTTAACTTTTCTTTTTTAGTGTCATTAGTAGGCAACATTGTTAATGTCAAAAGAAGTAAAAAAAAAAAAAAGAAAAAAAAAGAAGAGAAAAATAGAAAACAAATGAAACAAAAAAGAGCGGATTTATAAAAATAAGTGAGCCTTTTTTTTTTACTTTTTATAATTAAAAAATGTTATTTTTTTTTTGTATGTGTGTGAGTGTGAGTGCTGATTATATGAAGAAGAAAATGCTGTGTATGTGTATAAAATAGTAATAAATAATTAATTAAAGACGTCCTTGTAAAATGTATTCAATGCTAGTATTGATATATTCCTTTTTAGGCGTCATGTCAAAACCAAAGAATGCACTAAGTTGCTCTCGAACTAGAAAAAAAAAAGAGTTAATATACAAGTAAATAATATTGATAATATCCTTCTTTTTTTTTTTTACCTTGTTTTTTGGTAATACTCATCAAATTGGCTGTTTGAAGGATGTTTCTAATTTCTGATAAAATCTCTTCATCGGTTGGAAAACCGGGAGGTGTCATAGGTTGCATACCACCTTGTGATAATGGTATAGAGAATTGACTCATGGGTCTAATAGGCATTTCATATTCACTTTGGTTTCCTGGCATCATCATATGAGGTTGACCGCCCATCATACTTCCACCCATCATACCACTAGATCTATCGTACATCATACTGCCATTACCGCCACCCATCATAGGAGTAATATGACCACTAGCTGCGTAATCAGGTCCAAAACTATGTACTGACATAGCTTGAGATCCTCTTGGCATAGGTGGTGTCATCATAAAATCTTGCGTAGCTGCTCCCCCATATTCTGATCCACCGATAACAGAACCTTGGAATCCCATCGGACTTTGTGATCGATTGCCACCACGTTTCTCAAATCCACCTACATTAGTATCTCTATAGTAGTCGTATTCACCGCCAGCTTGACTTCCACCATACTGAGTACGACTGTCATACATGCCAGATTGATTACCACGAGAACCATGAGTTTGGTAACTCTTGTAGGTATTACCAGTAACACCAGTCTCTTTACTACCGGTAGAGCCTAATTCCCAAAGTTCTTGTTCATAAACACTCCATTTCTTTAGAGGAATCATCTTTTCATCAAACTTTTCATCATCAGCGACAATAATCTTCTTTTGTTTTTTATCACCAACAACGACACGTGTATTACCCCAAGAGAAATCATCAAAATGCCAGAACGAATAAATGGGTAAAAAGAAGGAAAACACTGGAATAGCCAAGATATAAAATATCATCCAACCAATGTGTTGCCATTGACGCTTCAAGATGAATAAAATGGCTTGTAAACCATATATACCAGCCAACATACATAAAGCTAAGATAGGAATAGGACCTGTCTTAGAAGCAATCACATAGATAAGATAAACCAAGTAAATAACGGAAACAGGTAAAGTTAAGGTACCGATCAAATCAATCAATACGACAAATCTCATAGAGAAACAACAGAAGCCACAAAGATCTGGAAGTAAAACTACTTCAAACAAGTTATGAATCGTAGAATTAATCCAACGACGACGTTGCGATAAAAGAATTTGCCAACGATCAGGAGCAACAGTCTTACATTGAGCATGCGCAGTGAATTTCATCTTATATTGAGGGAAGTGTTTCATCATTAAAGTAGTCAAATAACGATCTTCACCAAGATGTAGCAAGTTCTTTTTATGTAACGTATCAACATGATTATCAGAGTAATCATAAATAACTTTGGGAGAGATAATAAGTGGTTCATTTTTGACAGGCGTACGGATACGGTACATACAGAAACAACCAGGTAAACAAGTAACAGAACCAAATAAGGATTCAAAAGCCTTTGCAAGATGATGGGAAATATAGTACTCGTATACTTGAATCATAGTAGTCCAAGATCTATCTTCATTGACCAATTTAGTTTCACCACAAAGACCAATAATACGACCATCATGTAACATACGAGAGATCATATGGTTTAAAGCATCAGACATTACTTCAGTATCAGAATCCACCATAAGAATATATTCATAAAATGAAGGATTGACGCCAATTACATTTTTAATCTGATGATACATTTCCAACTCCAGAGGTGTCATTTCACTATCAAAATGTACCTTATTTAAAAAGTTCATACAAATCATTTGAGAATCACGTTTGCCACGATTACCAGGTTTAGCACGTTCAGATGCTTTACCAACTTTAACAATAACAACATAAGGAACAACATGACCTTCACATTCATAAAGCCCGGAATAGACTTTACCATAATTCAATTGTTTTGAACCTTCACCAATCGATTTAAACATTAAAGGCTCTGGATCATTCTTTGTATCATAACCAAGGACATCTAATACAATACGAGGTGTAGGCCTATCATTACCACTACCCATAATCATACCGTCAGCAATAATATAGAGCAATTTACGTTTATCGTCATAATTCATAACAGTTAAAGAATCAATTGTCTTTTTTAACGATTCTTCATCTTCTGTATAACAAGGTACTTGACAAATAACAAATTTATCATGATCTTCAGGTGTAGGCGCACCACCAAACTGAAGAGCAGCTAAAAATTTCACCACAATAACAAAACACATAAGAACAGCAGCAGTCAAAAGCATATAATTGGTAAACATACAACGAGCAGAATCACGTTCGTCAACGTCACCAATATAAAAGAAATTGTTAAGGCAGTTCAAGTTCATTTCTTGTTCTTCAGGAGTCATGGAGCCACGATATTGATTCCATTTATCAGTTGCATCAGTACCGCTAAATTTAGTGAATATTTCTTCTACGGTTGGATTCAAGAAATGATAATCGGTAGCAGTAGAACCAGAATCAAATATTTTGCTTGTAGACATATAATCATTGATATCATACACTTTACCATTGATAGCGAGTGCTAAACGACTCCAACTTTGATAATCTTCATAGAGTTGATTTACAGGAACTACAACTTTACCCTTTCTATAAAGTGTCATAGTAGGAATAAAGTAATCCCAATACCAACGAGGATCAGCTAATTTGGGTAAAGTAGGTACAGTACGTTGATCACCCGAATTATGAACGAAGTTTGCTAATACAATTGTATTATTTGGGATGATTTTGATATTAGCTGAATTAACTAAACCAGCACAAGCAACAGTTAAAGGAGGAGGTACAGAGTAAGAAACATCTAAACCAGCCACTTGAGACATTAAATCTGGCGTACCAATATAAGCGGAAGCGCCATGTTGACTCTTTGCGAAATTTGTAATATCATAAACATGACCGCGTACACTAACATACATATCATCAGGGATACCATGAGCTTGTACGTTTGCGCTTGAATACATATTTCTTGTACCAGGACAAATAACTTCACCAAGACCAACAATAACAAAAATAGTAATAGCCGAAAAAAAGAAAATAATAATACAAAGTGTCACTTTTTCACGCCATGCCATTTGCACGTCTTCTCGTTTCATTTTACCGAACCAACGTAAAAAGGGAGAAGGAATCCACCATGTCATAAGCCAAACAAATCGAATCCACCATATACGTACAGCTGTAATAGGCATTTCTTCTACAGACTCATGCTGTGGCGTATGATAATCTTCTACCATTTTACTCATATCCATATTTGGACCAAATCTAGTATTTTTTTTTAAGGAGTTAAAATTCTATAAATAATAGTATAATCCAAGTTTTTTTTTTTTTACCCGTCTGATAGTCCCTTCATTCCCCATTCAGATTCTTCTCCCCATTGACTTCCTTCATTATCACGCTTCATACCATCTTCACTATCCATGTAACTAGCACCATCAAATGTTCTACCAGGACTCATGTTTGTCATATATCCGGCATTAGGAGGTAATAAATGATCTTCTTGATAATAACCTGCAGGTACGGCAGCAGAAGTAGCAGCAGCCGCAGCACCAGCAACAGCACCAGCAGTAGATGAGGCAGGATTATTTAGCATATGTTGCTCATTATGATGTGGTAATTCTTGTTTAGCATCAAGGCCTTTAGCACGATCACGTTCTTCCTTTTCAACGATACGTAAACCATCTTCTAATTCTTTCCAAGTTTCATATGAGAACCAGATCATATCGTGACCCATAAAAGCTTGAGATTCATTCCAATTCATAACAGTCTTTATATTATCAACTTGATCTCTTTCAGATTTAGTTTGATCGACCTGTAAAGATCTAGCAAAACTTTGATATCGTACCAAGAATTCACCAAAATTATAATAATTTGCATAATCTATTGTACTTTTAAAAGTCAAATCAGCTAACAAAAATGAACGAACTTGAGCCTTCACTCGTTTCGGATCAAATACATCACCAGATTGCGTATCGTTTGGTCGAATATGAATAATATTGTAAATACGAGTATCTGACATACTATAGAATAAATCACGTAATGTCATATATAATTGATCCATAACTGTAGTAACTTGCATGTTTTGATAAGCATCTTCTGCGTCATGAATTAGTTTTTGTTTTCTAATTTCATCTGCATCTGGTTCACCCGTTTCTGGAATAGCAGAATTTGGGTCTCTTACTGTATTATTACGGCGTTTATTGGGCCGTTTCATAGAAGGAGCACGAGTAGGCTTACTTGTTAATTGAGCTTTGACAATTGTACGATCGTCTTTAGGATGTGATTCAGTAGCCATAGCAGAGCTTTCAAATAAAGTAGAAACAAAGCTATTGGTACTATTATCACGTAGCAAACTAACAAAATCTGGTGAAAGATCATCTAAATTTTTCTCTAAAAAGCAATCGACGGTGTAATGAACATTACCCGAAAAGTGATTTATACCAAATGAATAAGCATGACCAGATTTTGAAAAGGATGGATGAGACCCATAGGTACGTTGTACATTTGCTAAAAAGTTTGCATTTGTAGCATCAGTAGCACCAGTTTGATATTTAGCACAGTCTCGATCCATTGCTCCTATAATACCACCTAAACCTAATGCTGCAGACTTGTTTATATCACGCATAGTATCTTGTTCTTTACCGATTAAAAGTTCAAGACAAGCAGAGTTATCAAGCACATTTAATTTAGGAATAGGTACACCATCACGTATCATTGCCCCATTAAGACCTTCAGAATCATTAAACCTTTGATCTATAATAAATTGATTTACACGTTCATTTGCAAAATTCGCACAAAACTCTTCGAACCCATTTGACTTGAAATTTTGAAAACCAAATTGATCTAGGATACCAATAAAGTTAGCAGGTTCACCATCGCTATAACAAATCTTTGTATTTAAAGATTCAACAATCCAAAGAAACAATACGTGATAAAGAGCTCTTGATAATGCGTCTCTTTGTTCAGTAGCACCTTGTGTATTTAAAAACATGGTACAAAGTTCTTTACGTATTAATCTTAACTTGTATGTAAGTGATTGTTCAAGCTTAGTAGGAGAAACACCCAAAATAACAGAGACAGTTTCTAATACGTCGTGATTTCTAACACAACAAGCCTCTTGAGCTTGGTTACCATTATCATGATCATCTTGAAATTGTAGATTACCTAAATGTAAAATAGCAGCCAACAATTGAAATATTTGAGTTACAGTCTTTGCTTTAAATCCACACACTTTAAGAGAACTCTTGAGATCAGCAAAAGCTATTTCATCATTAATTTCTGGTACTTTAATTGTCTTTGATTGCGCAAGATAATTAAAAGATTCAGGAGGAAAATTTAAATGTAAAGCAACTTGCTCATCTTGGCTTGTACCAGCCAAAAGAGAATAAAATACATTAAAAGATCTTTCTTCCTTTGGAATGAGTGTCACACGAGATTTATCAAAAGCATAACTTAAAGTCTTTGCACCGAGAATACGACCTCTTTCAGAAAATTGAAGTTCTTGAAAAATACCATATTTTGAAGCGGACGAATTTTGTAAAGTTCGTGTATTACCAAATGCTTCAAGGATAACAAGTGAATTTTGAATTTGTTGCTGTAACTTTGTTTCCTTTTTAGAATGTGTTGATAATAAAAGGATTTGACTTAGAATATGTGATCTAGTTGTACTCTTACCAGAACCAGTAATACCACTAGTTAAAAATAATAATTTTAATTTACATGTCCAATTATACAATTGCCCTTATTATATACACGCACACACACACACACACATATATATATATATATAAATATAAATATACATCTCCCCCCTCCCCCACAAAACCCCCCCCCCCCCTTTCTTCCTATAGTATACTCTCAATCTCTCTATTAAAATCCTAACCCCGACTGAGAAGCTTTTTTGTTTACCTTAGTATAATACTTTGATCTTCACCCGTTCTACGCATATGGAAATAAACCCTCGCAGCCAAATCGTAAACATGGGGCTGCATAAACGACTTGTTTTCTACAACATTTCTATAACCAATATCAGCATACGATTTCAATGTAGCATCATTAAGAATCTCTAATGGTTGATACGGATTTACTACGATCAAATTAGAGTGACCAATACGAGTATAAGGTTGATTACGCTTAAATCTACTAGACAGTAAATTTGTGATACTATCCTCAGTAGGTGGCTGTTGCTGACCATGGCTTAATAAGCATGTCAAATCTATACGTGAATCGTCTTGCATTGAAATACACACACAATCTCTCTTTTTTTTTTTAGGTTTATTTTTATATATAAGTATGAAGAAATAAATATAAAGAGAAAGAAAAAAAAGAAAAAAAAAGAAAAAAAAAAAAAAAGGATATTGTATTTATAAGATGTACATAAAAAACATGCATTTATTACAATCTTTTCACCCTCTTTTTCTCTCCTATAATTTAGTGCAACATCGAATTTTATGTTAAATACACTACATTGTTCTATCCCTCCTTTAAAAAAATCACCACCGTGACTGTTGTTCCCATTACCAAAAAAAGAGTTTTTTTTTTTTTTTTTTTTTTTTTGGACGCGACGTAGTATTCTTCTTTTTTAAAAAACAAAACACTCATAAAGAAAGAATAAAGAAAACATTATGAAAGTTTACGATACTATAACTCGTGAAGTAAGTTGATATAAAAAAAATCATCGATACATTATGGCATGTTAAACTGTTTTTTTTTTTGTGTTTTTTAGGAGTTACAAGAAAAGTTTCAACCGATTAAAGTAAAGCTGTTACCATGGAATTATCCAACTTCAATAAAGACCATCAAAAGTAGAATAACTTCAGAAACAGGACGCGTCAGTTATATTGTAGAGTTTAAAGATGGCCAAATTGAAAAGGTGAATAAATAATAACCTCCCCCTTTAAACTTATAAGCTAATAAAATTTTTGATAGATACCATACAGTAACTTTGATGGTGCCAATAAGAAATTAATCGAGAATTTTGAGTTACACCAGTTTCGCCAACAAGACCCAGGAACCAAAAAAAGATTACACTTATCTCAAACGCAACCCGAGCTTAAAAAGAAAGTACGATTTCAATTAGAAAATGATGATTACAATCAAGATACTTCTAGTACAACTATTAGCTCTGAAGAATATGAATCAGAAGAAGAAGTTGGTGAATCAGAGGAAAATACTGAGATATCTATTATTTCGAGAAGTGGTCGGGTAGTTAAACGATCTCAATCATTTGAAAGTGAATTTTATCCTTCATCATCTTTACTTGATCAAAAGAGTCATCATATAGAATATACATGTCGTGTACCTATTCCTACCGATCAAAATATAATTCAATACCACTCTAGCCGCTGCTATCGTTGCTATAAACCTGGAAGTTATATTGGTATATTGGATGTACCTATTGGTCCTAAAAGTAAAAGGTGTCGATTATTGTTTTGTAATACCTGTTCATGTGTTATACACAACAGTTGTTTACCTTCTTTATCTAATTCTTATTTTGATAATGGTGAATTAACCTGTGTTAAATGTCAAAAAAATACAAAATGTAATCAATGCTATACGAGTAGTGTCGATAAGTCGAATACGATACTGTTTCGATGTTATATCTGTTTTAGAGCATTTCATAAGGACTGTATTAAGCCTGGTGTATCTTCTAGTTTAGCTAATAAGATAGATGATTTGGATTTTGTTGAATTCTATAATAATGGGAAGTGTATTGAATGTGTCACATTTGGAACAGCACCTGGTTTAATTGTAGGCGAAAGAGTAGTCAATAACAAGAAGGAATGCTTAATTAAATGGAAAAACCTTTCTTATCGTCATACAAATTGGGTTTCTGATAGCTGGATGCAAGGAGCTCATCCTTCTGCTCACAGAGCCTATATTAAAAAGAGACAAGAAAATCCTAGTATAGCAACTAACGAAATACCAATTGAATGGACTATTGTGGATAGAATATTAAATGTTGAATGGGAAAATAGGCTTGGACATATACCAAGACGTATTCTTGTTGTTTATAAAGATACTAGTTATGAAGATGGTAAATTCTCTTTTTTATTTTTTTATTTATGTGTGTGTGTGTGTGTGTGTGTGTGTGTGTGTGCGTGTTTTATTATACTAATTTCTATATTCTAGCTGTTTGGGATACTCCACCTGAAGAACAGGATACTGAGTTATATTCTGATTATAAACTTGCACTTGAAAGATACATTCAATCTACTCGAGTTAAACCACCTACTGGTGTTAAAAAGTTAATCTCTGAAGTGCGCAAGCTTGCTAAAACGGAAAGTTATGAAAAGCATGAATTGAAATTTCAACCTGATTTCATTAAAGGTGGTACTTTAATGAATCATCAACTTGAAGCTTTAAAGTAAGTCTCGATATAAATATATAAAAAGCACTAAAGTATAATAACAAAATCTCAATTACAGCTGGTTATTATATCAATGGGAAAATAAGCAATCTTGTATTCTGGCTGATGATATGGGTTTAGGAAAGACTATTCAAATCATTAGTTACTTGTATACATTATATGTAAAGTATGATATATATCCATTCATTATTGTTGTACCCAACAGTACTGCTACAAACTGGATTCGTGAATTTAATAAGTGGGCACCTGAATTAACTGTAGCTCCGTACTTTGGTGGTAGCGTAGGTCGTAAATTAGCTTTGGAAAATGAAATCTTTGATAGCCGAATGAACTTGAAATGTCATGTCGTGGTTACAACATACGAATCCTCTATAGAAGCAACTAAACTGCAAAATATTTTTTGGCCTATTATGGTTGTAGATGAATCTCAACGTTTAAAAAATGATGAATCCTTATTATTTAAAACATTAAAAAAGTACAATACCGATCAAATTACATTATTAACTGGTACACCACTTCAAAATAATTTAAAAGAATTATTCAACATTATGAACTTCATTCAACCAGACGGATTTCATGGAAGCGAGGCTAATAATTACACTGATATGACTAGACTCAAGATAGCTGATCTTCATACCCGATTAAGACCTCATTTCTTGAGGCGTACAAAAGAAGAAGTACTCAAAACACTCCCACCTAAATACGAATTAATTGTTCCTGTTTCCATGACTCCAATCCAAAAGGAAGTATATAAACAATGTCTTAGTCGAGAGATCTTTGAAACTCTCAGTCTTGCTACTGGTTCAAAAGTTCAAAAGGGTTTAAGTTCAATCTTTGTAAACCTCAGAAAGCTTTTAAATCATCCTTATTTATTAGACGGTGTAGAAACTGCACAACCTACACCGGAAGAAACTCAAAATGCAATGATTAACGCATGTGGTAAATTAATCTTATTCCATCAAATGTTGCCCAAGCTCAAAGCAAAAGGTCATCGTATCTTACTATTTTCAACCATGACTCGTACATTGGATGTTTTAGAAGATTATATGTCGTATCAAAACATAAAGTATTGTCGTTTAGATGGTAGTTGTAGTGAACGTAATCGTGTTCGTAGCATCGATGCATTTAATTCCCCAAACTCTCAAATCGATGTATTTTTATTATCTACGCGTGCTGGTGGTGTTGGTATTAATTTAGCCTCAGCTGATACGATCATCATTTGGGATTCAGATTTTAACCCATATGCAGATTTACAAGCTATCAGTCGAGCACATCGTATAGGTCAAAACAATATGGTCTTAATCCTTCGTCTTATGACTCGTTTAACTGTAGAAGAAAAGGTATTACAGATCGGAAAGAGGAAGATGGCATTAGAACACGTAGTTGTAGAACGTATGAACGAAAACGAAGAAGAAAAAATTGAAGATTTTGAATCTATTTTGAAGTTTGGTGCTGAAGCTTTATTTGCAGATGATGACTCAAAGGATATTCATTATGATTCTGCGTCTATCGATGATTTATTAGATCGTGAAAAGTATCGTGAAGTTGCACTTGAAAAACAAAAGGAGGAGATTCGAGAGGCTGAAAAAGGAAATACTAAAGCAACTGAACAAGGTGTCAATTTTTCTTTCGCTAAAGTTTGGAAAGTAGATGGTTCTATAGATGATCTTTCTGATGTAGATGATGCTGGTGAAGGAAATGCATCTGAAGATTTTTGGCAAAAGTTTTTAAAACAACAAGAACTTGAGGCTGCCAGAAAGAAGGAAGAAAAGAGATTAGCCGCTGAAAACCTTGGTAGAGGTGCTCGTAAAAGAGCTATCGTTGTAAGACCCTCCATTTCTTGTATGTACATATTCTTTTTTATATTGCTAATAATTTATTTTGTAGACTTATAGTGAAAACTTAAAGGAAATTGCAAATTCTGATGATGAAGCCGGTGCAAAATTTAAGGTTGATCCTTTACGACAACAAAAACAACAAGTAGAACCTCATGTTTCAACTATGCCCAATAGGAATAGTGCTCTACCAGCTCAACCAACTAAACCAGCTCGATTAATTCGGCCTGCCCTACCTGTCCAACATACTGCCGACGTTTCCTGTTTCATTACTAATATATACAAGGACCAACTATTTAACCAAATTTTCCAAGTAGCCATTCCATATATGCAAAAGATTAAGGCCATCTATACAAAGGCGTTCAATGAAAACTATCATGAAACGCAAACCTTTCGTGTAATATCTGAACAACTATATCATGAATTATTTAGTGTGCTTGATAATCATTTTAGAAAGATCTTTTTGGATCAATATAACCGAAACAAACTTCAAGGCTCGATTTTATTGAACAATATTCACCAAGCTCAACTGGATCTCCTTAAATCATATCTTACCCGTCTTAGTGACTTTATTCAAAATGACATTTTGAGCCTCTATTTGGAGTTAAAAGAGTCTGCTGTAACCGAAACACAAGTCAGTCTTATTCCATCTAACCAAGTAACAATGTCTCAAACGCCAGCCGAGGCTAATAAAAGAGCTTCACTGGATTCCCTACAACATCAACTAGATCCGCAACAGATACAACGAGAACATAATCAGGCTCGAGAAGCAGAAATACGTAAGCAAGTTGAAATACAACAACAGGACATATTGAAGATTCGACAGACTCAACTTGATGCTCGCCAAGCAGAATTGCTGTCGCGAAATTCTCAAGTTAGGCCATCTTTTATCAACCAACCGCCACCACAGACTCCTTGTATGCTTCAATACGAATTTGTACAAAAACAACAACAAAATCAGTTACTTGCTCATCAAACCATGATTCGAAATCAAGAACAAGCTAACAGAAACTTTCAAGCATCTTCCAATTATCAACCAAACATTGACCCTTTACCCATTGTACACTCTCGAGTCCAAGCCGACATTCAGATGGAAACTCAAAGATTATTGTATGCAAAAGAAATTCAAAAACAGAATAATTTATTACATCAGGCTGTAAACCAACGACTCGACATTCAGAAAGCTCAAGCGATACAGGAAAATCAGGAAGCATTATTAAACCGACAACGCCAAGCTCAACAATTACAAGCGCAACGAGAAAGTGAGCAACAACAAGTACTAGCGCAGGTCTTAAGAGAAGCACAAATAGAAAAAGAACGAAAACAACAAGCACAGGCTCAAGCACAGGTACAGCGACAACAAGCCCTAGCGCAAGTTATAGATCAACGTCAAGCTCAGATACAAGGATCACAACAGATTGTACATCCTACGCCTCTATCTCTTACACAGTTGTTACCAGAAACAGTTTTGAAGTTACAAACCTACCTTGCAGAGCATACGGGTCAACAAGTAAATTTACAAGACGTTCTCACTAGGCTGATAGCGCAATCCGCACAAGTTGCTGAGCGTACAGAACGACCAAAAGCTGATCTATTGCATCAGCAGCAGCAACAACAACAACAACAACAACAACAACAACAACAACAACAACAACAACAACAACAACAACAGCAGCAGCAGCAGCAGCAGCATAATGATAATAATAATAACAATGATAATAGTGATGATAATAATGATAATAATGATAATGATACCAACAACAACAACAACAACAACAACAACAATAACAATAATAATAATAATAATAATAATAATAATAATAATAATAATAATAATAATAATAATAATGACAACAACAATAACAATAACAATAATCAACAACAACAACTGCAACAGCAGCAACAGCAACAACAACAAATAAACCAAAAAATAGAGGTACAGCAATTTAAAAAACAACAACAAAGGCGTAAAGAAGAGGCCGAAGAAGAATCTCGAAGACTGAGAGAGATGCAACAATTTTTATTAACACGGGATGGTGGTTCAGACTCTCCTCGGTCACCACCGCAGCTGGGTTATGTTGACCCTGCTCAACTGTCTAAACAAAATACCGAGTATTTTCGAAATATTAGTCCTGATGTACTCAAATCTTTGTTTAGTGCACCTCCTCCCTTTACTGATACAAATAACAAAGGGGTGTAAAAAAAGTTCAATTTTCCAGTACATATCTTTTCTAATAAAAAAAAGTCCCTCTCCATGTTTATATATATTAACAATAGCCTATTTTACTAATTATTGAGTCAGTCTATTTTTTTTTAATGTATCTTCTAGTTAAGTTAAAAAAGTTAAGGTTAGCAAAAGATATAATATATATGTATATATTGCAGCTGGTACTTATACTCTCAAAACAGCTTAAGTTTACCACGATACCAGCCTATTATTGTAATTAGTGGTTTACCCTGCCCAAACAGCTTAAATACAAAGGTTTTTGTTTTCTTTAGGAGAGTCGAGCCAGTAATTTGTCCTGTCTGAGTAGATTAATTACACTACAATAATATCTAATTCATCGGAATCGCCGTAACCCATAACTATTTATTTTATATAAACTTTTTCTTTATAAAACTTATTGTATTATCTTCTCTCTGTCATTCTAATTGATTATCCTTTTGTTTTATGATACAGTGACTGTAACTTTTTTATTTTTTTTTTAACTTTTATTCCACCCATATCATAGTGTAGTGTTGGGCTGGAGATCGGTTGTAAAAGTAGAGCGATGTTAGACGTGTACTGGGGATGTAGATCTAACTATAATTAAAAAGAAATAACAGATAAAACAATAGAAAATAGAAATGATAAGTAAAATCAATAAGATAGGAAGGTAGTGAATCTCGTTTTGAGCGACAACTGTTTCAATATACTATGGTAACTCAAGGCTAGAGCTACACAAAAAAGATACAATTAAAGAATCAAAGAGAATAAAAAGGTTGATTTATTACAGGAAAGGTCTATCGTTACTATATAAAGAGAAAATATTTGGGAATTAAAATATAACAAAATCTTCTCAGATATATACATTAGCAGCCACTGATTAATGCAAATTTTCCTCCTCCACCTACTCGAACTGAGATTTAAGTTATAAAATTATACGAAATTTGCGCGTACCAAGAAATTCTTGATTGGCTGAATGAAAAAACTTGATTTTAAACGCAAATCACTATATATCGTAAATGATTACTTTACAGCATTTAGTTTTGTATATGATCATAGATAAAATACTAACGAAAACTCACGGCCATAAATATGTTACATAGGAGAAAGTATCAGAATGACAGTAATAGCAACTAAAGTAATAGTAACAGTTGAAAGAACTTTATTGGAAATATACAATACTTATTCATTTGAACTTTAAAAAAGAAAGAATAATTTATTACAAGAGTAACCAAGTTCTGAGGGCGGCTCGTGTTCTTAAAAGCCCCAGCAGATTTCTGTAATATACTTTTAATATTTCAATGTTGCAACGAAGCTTGAAATACTGTTTTAGATAACCATCTAGTAAAGAGAATAATTGTATTTGTTCATAGACTTGATGAAGCTCCTTAAATATCCCTAGCATATCTCTGTATCCCACCATTAAAGTGCTTCAGAGGCAAAGCATCACAGCATCTAGGATAAATCTGTGGTCTCATTATTACTTGCATACTAATAAAATAAAATATACGACTGACCTTATCGAAGAATTGAAATCGTAAAATTGTCAAGTTAATTGAACAGAACATCGGCGAGCCCCGCCATCACGTTCCAAACGCTAGATGAGTCTGTATACCAACCAAAAGTTACAGTGACTCCTCCCTCTCTTCCAAGACTGAATTTTGTCTGGTTTACCAAGAGCTGAAGAAGATGTTTCCCTTTGGACTTATAGGACTGATTAGCTTGGCGAAATGAGTAATAAAAAGAATTATAATTCATTTTTTTAAAAAATGGGTGCAGAACCCCCTTGGGAAAAAAAATCCTACACTAATTCTGTATGGCAGATTTAGCAAATAACCATTTCTTTTAATTCTTTATCCTCTCAAATATTGTTCCCCATAAAAAAGCTGTGAAATTAGCAAACATTACACAATCCCAAATAAAATAAAAGAAAAGCTAGGAATTGAGCCTTGTCTACTCACCATTCCATTATTTAACTTTTGTGATCCTGCTGCCCATGCTGATACCATTCCTTTACATATTCTTGATCAGATAAATCTTGAGCATACCTATCTTGATATAATTCAAAACATGTATTGTTTGTGTATTTTAAATGGTAATAATTCTCAGCTAACTACACATGCAAAGGAATACCTTAGACAAGCATATAGCTATTGCTCAAAAAAAGGATTTAAAACTAAGTTTATCAAACGAACTGGAGAATTATTAAAGATAAATGAAAGTTATTTGAAGCAGGAAAAAATAAATGCAGCAAAAAAAAAACAGCACAGGAAGTTGAGCTTCTTGCAGTCGATTACACATACAGCTCACTTAAGCAGTGCCGAAAAGAAGTACTTCACGATCAAACAAACACAGCAGGCTCAAGCAGCGGTCCAGGATGCAACGAGCAAGATATAGATGGTGGAACGAGTAAAGCTGACGTTTATGACACTGGTGAACAAATTGAAAACGATGAGTCTGGTGATCAAGGTAGGAACAAGCAATTCGGAGAATCAGATGCAGTAATTAATTTGACTAAAAACACAAAAAATTATGACCTCAAACCTCCAGTATCCTGTTTAGTCATGCCACACACACCAAAAATACAAGTTCAAGATAGTGAAATGATCGTGAACAGTTATGCTCTAGGTATTGAATCCTTGATCAGCAATCCTAAATACTCCAACACTGATGAGATGAAGGAGTTTAAGAACAACCAGCACGACCAAAAAAAGAATACTTCCTTATCAAAAATTAGTAATATAATGGTCTATCTTGGTGATGTTTTAAACTATGAATTTACTGAATTTCTGCCTAATATTTGGAGCCATTCTATTCATCAATCAGAAGATATTAGAACTAAACAATTTGCCAACTTTATAGCATATACTCTCACTATCATTGTAACTGTAAACAACCTATGACATCAAATAATAACCACGAAATAACTCCTTTTGTCGAGTATGTTGTACCAATGTTTAAATACTTGGCGAAAGAAACAAACTTTTTGGGGAAACACAAAAGTATGCCCAGATAGTAGAAGTTGACTTTGTGCCAGTCGAGGCTAAAAAAAAAAATATGCTGATGGATTAGGAAGGTTAAACAACCATGAATCATTGTTTATTGAAACTTCGAGCGGTATTACACGAGAAAATGTGAACCATACTCTTAAGGATACGTTAAAATTTATTTGTGAATGTAATGGTGCTCTTTTCTACGTCCTCAGCCACCTCAACAACTGTAACTTTCAAACAGCATTAAAACGATCAACATTTGGTATCCAAGTGATCAAAAACACTATCACTCTTTCAAAAATTAACTTGAAGAATGATTCACTATGAAAATTGGTTGAACTGCGATCTGCTCAAGTTCCTACTGGTTGGAGTGATCGATTTGTTTGGGTAACAATGTTTGAATTGTTAGCTACATTGTATCTGGAATTGATTAACATTGCTACAGAAGAAACCTTGTCTGCTCATTTAAATATCCATTGAATTATGACAGAATTTATTTGATTGTTTCATTTTTCAAGGGATATAATATTACAATTATATACCATTTATGATATCAAATCAACCTAGTTAATGACATAAAGATTATTTGTTTGTTTGCTTGGAGTGTTTTTGAAGTTAAAAATAATTTGATTGGTCGGCAAAAATTTTGAACACACTAAGAAAATCTTGATTTTTAAACGCAAAGCATTGTAATTAATAGTTAGCCTTAAAAAAAGAAAATTTGAAATATACGTTTTGTCTTTGAGAGTCGATCGTTTAATGCGCACTCTCAAGTTTTTGCTGTTGATTAATTTCATGAAACTACGCAATTATTATATGGAGTTCAGGGCGTACGTTTAAGTACTACAAACTTAGTTTGTTCGATTAATAAAATTTCTAGTATATATTAATACTTTACGAGATACATATAAATGTTGTATTGTTCTAAGTAGCTTTAATTTATTTTATAATATAGTTCTACTAATATAAATTTTTTACAAATATCTCATAGCTTCTTGAGTGAAAGACGCTACTTGATACATTTAACAATTGATTTCTTCCTACTGTGAAAATATATGCAACCACCTCGACTAACCAACGCCTGTTTTATCTTTTCTTCATCATCTTTATCAATTATAAAAATACTATCACTAAATCTCCGAAAATATGTCTTTTACTACGCGTGCGTATATTCTAGATGATAAGCTTTCTACTAATGGTAAATCTTCAAGAGTCAGAAATAAATCGAATCCAAAAAAAGAAGTCGTATTTATCAACAGTAGTCAATCGAGGTAGATGAAGAAACGGAATCGATAGGAGCCTCTGAAACATTTTACTAAATTTATAGTTAAAGAGAGGAGGGAAGGATAATATTTTGAGATGATTTAAAAGCACTGTCTTGATCTTCAATGAGATTTTCGTAGCTTGACTGTAAAAGGCTGCTCATCAAAAGAATCCAGCGTTTCCGGAACAACAAAAGCATTGTTTTCAACATTGGGTAATACGTACTCGGGAACTTTTACGTTCAGTATCTTAGCCGAAACCATTTAGTTCATGATTGGTGTAGTAGTCCTAATGATAATTTCACCATATGCAACCGCTATTTTCGATCTGAGTGGTTTCAATGCAATAAAGATCCCTGGAGGATATGTTTCTTTTGCATGCAAACGAGAGCCAAAAATAGATTTTACCTTGACAGCGTTGTATATAGCTAATCCCGTCTATGTCTCAATGGCTGCATATTCGACTTGTCGCTGGTTAAGCAGAGTCTTTCATCTTTAGAAATTCTGGCGCGTAGGATGATTGAAGAAATTTCTGAAAGCGATATTCTGCCCGAAGGAATGTATTTGCGCGCTGAACAAAATAATCCTAATTCAATTGCACCTTTAAAAACAAATTTGTATCCTTCGCTTATTCTTTTTAAATCCCCATCGACATTTCTTCCCCCTTTCTTAATATTATCGTCAGCCAAAAGCTCCTTGAGATATGCCGGTAAAGAGGACCAAGTTCGAGCAGTATGCAAAACATAAGCAATGTTTTGAAACATTATTTGCATGGCATCAACAAGAAAGTTATCAACAATCACTACCCGTTCAACATCGAAGCCAATGACAGAATTTACTGTTGGAATTCTAATGTTTTCAATCAGTTCTTTCATTTTCAAATTAACTTCGATTTCGTCACAACAAATATACATCATTTGGTAATACAAGCTCTTCTGAAGAACAAAAAAAGCTAATTTATTTTTCCTCTAAAGGCTGTAGGCCCTCTTCGAGAGAGCGAAACTTACTTTCTAAGAAGGTTTTATTGCCACTCGCGTTGTTTGTAAAAAAAAAAAATGCAAGGGGCATATCATGTCCATAATCTATATAGACCCTTGCATCATCTCAAAGGAGTGTTTCAAATATGAGAGGAACTTTGAAGAAACAAGCGCTTGAAGTACAATCTATTCATATTCATTTGTCATCGTATAAAGAGCACTAAAAACACTGCTATCTACAATTTTGGCCGTATTTTTTTGTAAACTTAAAGCTATGGTCCCCATTCAAAACTTTCCCATCCAAAAGCATCATATGCCTGTCCATTTTCGATTGTATAATTTACATAACTGACATATATATAGTACGAAAATACACCAGACGGAACATAACCGGTGTAGAAATTTTGGTCTCCAAAGGAAAAACAAAAACTTGAGTAGCAAAGGAAGAATTTCTTTCACTGAGTCAATTACAATTAGAGTAAACATGATATTCCCCTGTTATATTAACGATTATTCTTGCATGTGGTTTTTTGTTATATCTTTGTTTTCCAAATTGAAATCACATTCAGGATAGCGTAGACCATTCAAGCCCAAATAAACGAGCAAATGGGAAATCCACAAAAAGACTTGAGGTCGATAAAGATAGTCTACGCTTATTTTATGTTTTAGAGCAAAAAAAGGCACCATAGAAACAGTCTGGAATGTACCACTCTTATATTCGGTGGGATAGACCTTTGACTATAGATGAAGTTACAGATCCTCAAAGTACGGCTCCAATACACTGTTGGATAGAAGTGCGTTACTAAAAGATTCTTCGGCATTCTCATCAGTGATGTCCTCTTCCTTTTCTTCTTTCTCATCCTCGTTCTCATTGTCGAAATCAGCCTCATAGTTGTTTTGCTCAATATCAGTTGTTCTAATAGACTATACAACAACAGGTAACATTAGCATTGTTAAAATGCTAAAGTAAATAATTTTACTCCATTTTCTGTTAAATGCGCGCCCATTTGAGTTGGTTGGTCTTGAGATCGAATCAGATGAGCTCTGTTGCTAGACCCAGAATCAGCAATATTTTCTCTCTTCCGTTGAAAAATGCTAGATATGTTTTGTTGCTTGGGGCCATATCCTTTATTAGCAGAGAACCTTCCGCTTACACAGCTCTTTCCTTCATTCAAAATATAATATAAAAAGAAGGTGGTACAGTCACTTCAATGATCGGTATTGAATATTGTTTTGATTGGTTTAAGTCAGCCAATCAAACCAGTATTAAATATCGGAGTTTCCCCTCATGTTATCCTCACCCCTTTCCCTTTTTTTTAAAAAAAACGACTAATATGGACCCAAAAGAGATAAACGAAATTTCACTTCGCTTGACGCAACAATGGAAAGAACTAATAAAGCCGCGACTAACGAAAAAACAAGGTCAATCACAACTGTTTTTAAAACATTTAGAAACTCAAGGTCAAATAGCCTTCAAGTACGAAAACACAAAGCTACTTGTAAGTATATATACGCTTAAAAACTCGATTTATAAAAATATAAAAATAGGGAAAAGCCATGGATATTATACCCATTCAAAGGTTATACGAAGAAGCCGAATTAAAAGATGAAGGGTCGTTAGAGGATAACGTTATTCGAAGGCTGTTACATTGGTTTAAAACCGAGTTTTTTACTTGGGTAAATAACGCACCTTGTGATTATTGTCATAGCGTAAAGTATTTTTTTTAGATATAAAGTATAATACAAAAAGTTGACACTTTTTTTTTTTTTTTTTTTTTTTTTTTTTGGTGTAGGATAAAACCAAGTCGATTGGTTATACACAGCCTACACTAGATGAATTAAGATATGATGCACACGCCGTAGAAACTTATTTATGTTCGACTTGTAATGCAGTTACTCGATTTCCTAGATATGGGTAACCACTTTTCTTATTTATTTATTTGGAGAAAATTAATCATTGCTTTTCTAGTGATCCAGAAAAGTTGTTAGAAACTAGACGAGGAAGATGTGGAGAATGGGCAAACGTTTGTTATTATAACCTGTTAAAAAAGGAAGAGATAAACTAATAGGCATTTTTTTTAAAATAATAATAATAGTGCTTTACACTTTGTTGTCGTGCAGTGGGAGCAGAAGCAAGAATTGTGTATGATACAACGGATCATGTATGGACAGAAGTGTATTCAGAGCAAGAGCAGCGTTGGATCCACTGTGACTCTTGTGAAGAAGCCTGGGATAGAGTAATGTGAAATATATGTATACTTTGAATATAATTTTTTAATTTATTACGTATTAGCCATTATTGTATAGTGTAGGTTGGAACAAGGAACTTAATTATTGTACTGCATTTTCTGTATATGAAGCAGTAGATGTAACTAAGAGATATACAAGAAACTGGGCGCAAGTTTTACAAAGACGTAATAAAGTAACAGAAGTAGAATTAGCCTTGGTAAAAAAAAAAAAAAAAAAAAAAAAAATTGATTTTTTTAAATAAAAAAACTTATAGTTCTTGGATGAATTAACGATAAGACGTCAACAACACTTGGAACAAATAGAAAAAAACTTGTTGAACGAAAGAAAAGTAAAGGAGTTGATACAATTAGAAGAGGAAAGTAAAAAAAAATTGGTAAAAGATGATGAACTCGCTGGTAGACAAAGTGGTAAGTATTTGATAGTATTTAAAATTAAAATATAAAATGTTATAACTGTATATATATATATATATATATATTTTTAAAAAAAAAAAAAGGTTCGCTGGCTTGGAGAACAAGTCGTGGTGAGACTGATACTGCTAATACAATGATTGATTTAAATATGAGTGGCAATCTAAGTAAGTTTTTTTTTTTTAAGAAAAAAAAAAAAAAAAAAAAAAAAAAAAAAAGTAATATAAATCTGTGTACATGTAGAATTATATCCACTTTCTACACAAAACTCCATAGAAAAGTTGATTTTATTGGGTTCAGCAAGTTTGCAACAAGATAATAGTCAATCATCTTTGCCTATCATACGGATTACAAAGTCTATTCCTGATCAAATAGGAGCAGTTTATAATAGACAGACAATTCAATTAAATGATAGTTTAAAAGGAATTGAAGTAGAGTTTGCTTTCCGTATTACAGATGGTAATGGGCTTCCAGAAAAAAATGGAGCAGATGGATTTGCTTTTATAATCCAAGCCCAAGGTGAAAATGCGTTGGGAGAGGGTGGATGTCAATTAGGATATGGAGGTATTAAAAACAGGTAAAGAAAAAAGAAAAAAATATAATATATTTTATTTAAACAAGCATATTACAGTTTTGCGGTTGAATTTGATACATATCAAAGGTAAATAATATTGTTTGTTTATATATGTATAAATCTAATATATCTATTTAGTGCTGATAGATGCGCTGATCCTTCAGGGAATCATATTAGTGTTCAAGCAAGACCTGTTCCATTTGTGAATTCAGCTCATCATGATGCCTCTTTAGGCCATACGTCATATATTCCTTCACTTCAAAATGGTAAATGGATGAAATCTAAAATCAGATTATTAGATAGTGGCGATATTGAAATCGGATTAGGAGAATACAACGACAAAGTATACATTAAAGTACTAACTGTACGAAATCAAAACTTTAAAAAGTATTTTTGCAGTGAATTAAAACAAGCATGGATTGGGTTTACTGCAAGTACAGGTGGACTCTCACAAAATCATGATATTCAGTTTATTTCTATTAAAGAATATCGAACAACTTGATATATATATAGCTCCTTTGCTGGTTTTTATCTCCTTGGTTGGTATTCGTATATTCAATAAATATTATTTTTAGGCCTCTTTCCCCCCCTCGTATTAATCATGCATCCCTTATACTGTATTCCCCTTCTTCTTTTTGAATTCCCCCTTATATATAAACATTATAGGGGAGACTGATAAATAGGGAACAAGTATATACAAAATCGCCTCTGTTCTTCTCTCTCTCTCTTTCTTTCCTTTTCTGTTATACGAAATGCGCATTTATATAGTTTATTTTTTTTTCTTACTTTGTGTTGTTTTACAAGTCCATGCAAATGACCAATATATAAAACGTGCAGAGGAAACAGGTATATATATATATATATTTAAACATTAAAAAAGTTACTATCAAGGCTAATGAATGAATTTATAGGTAGTGCAGATCCACCTTTACCACAACCATCCGATAATAACAATAATAATAATAATAATCAACCACCACCACCACCACAACAACAACAACAACCAACTCCTACAGCTACAGCAGTAGTAACTGCACAAACAAATGCTGGTGGACCACCAGTTGGCAATAGCATGCCTCCACAACAACAGCAACCAGGAGGTGGAAACGGACCAATAAATACTGCTGTCTCACCACCTGGAAACGGCACACATGCTAATGCAACACAATCAGTTCCTCCCAACAATGCCAATCCATTTATTGGTAAACCAACTTATGCGTCCTTCTCGAATGATATTCCACCTGCTTATTTAACTTGGAAAAAACCAATTCCAAATCAAACATTTCCACCACTTTACAAGATTGGTGTATCTAATATTACTTTCGAGTGGACCGTTGATCCAAACGTATTAAAAGTTCAACCTGCTAATTTAACAGTGGCTTTAGCTAACCCACAAAAACAAACATTCACTGCTACAGTTGTACCTGGTACAGCTACTTCTGCTAATTGGGATTTAGCTCATCTTCAACCTGGCTCTCCTTTAATGGTAGGATACTATACAGTATGGGTTTATGATCAAAGAGGCCCAAAGGCTTTTCCTAGTCCTGGTTGGTTAATGCCTGATTCAAGATTAGTTGTTGCCATGTATTCTACTGAAGCTTATGTAGGTCGAACAGATTGTAAGTAAAATGTATTACATAATAGATGTCTTTTTATATATTAACTTTTACCTCGTTTGTTAGCCATGTTTTGTCCTACTTGCTATTTAGGTGGAGGATCTTCTTTCCGTGAATCATTTTTGCCTTTGTTAACGGCTGTTGGAGTAGCCATTTTTACATCTGCTGTTATGATTATCTCAATTCTAAATTAAGCATTAAAAAAACATACATAATAAATAGATACATAGTATTTGTACACAATCCATACTTCATTACTCTTTTTTTTTTATATTTAAAACGCCTTTTTACTTATAAAATATACATTTATTCTAATAACAATAAACTATCGTTATAATTTTATACAAAAAAAAAAAGAAGAAAAATAAAGAATTTTTTTTTTTTTAAACAGTAAATTCTCGAAAGGGGTGATACTAATTAAATATTTGTTACTAGTGTATCTCTCAACATATTTCTTAGCGTTTGTAACCCATTACATGGCGTCACAACTTTAAATTTTATAAAAGCAATAATCGGGAATGGACAACAGCTAGCAGGGAATGTTTATTATAAACAAACCAAAACGCCGCCTTATTCATTCCTTTGATATATTTATATTTTAACCGAAGTTTAGTTGTTGTTCTTTAGACATACCACATATCGTTCCCATCATATTGGCCACGTTTCTATTATTTTTTTTAAAGGATCTACGCCATTAATACTCAGCCCTAGTTATATATAAATAGCTCCAAAATGCCTTTTTTTTATTTCTTTGCATCTTTTCCATTTTATTTATATTACAAATGAAAGCTCTTATTCTTGTTGGAGGTAAGGAAAAAAAAAACTAATGGTACCAGTTCAATATATATTAATTGCTTTATATATATAGGTTTTGGAACCCGTCTTAGACCACTTACTCTTACTCTTCCTAAACCTCTTGTTGAGTTCGCTAATAGACCTATGATTCTTCATCAAATTGAGAGCTTAGCCAAGGTAAAATAAAAATAGACTAAAAAAATGACATCAAATATTTAAAACTCTCTGATTAGGCTGGTGTAACAGATATTGTTTTGGCTGTTAACTATCGACCTGAAATCATGGTAGCTGCTTTGAAAGAGTACGAAGCAATTTATAATGTAAATATTACATTTTCCGTTGAAACTGAACCTTTGGGTACAGCAGGTCCATTAGCTTTAGCTCGCGATATATTAGCAAAGGATGATTCACCCTTCTTTGTTTTAAACAGTGATGTTATTTGCGATTTTCCTTTTGAACAATTAATAGACTTTCATTTATCTCATGGTGGTGAAGGTACCATTGCTGTTACTAAAGTAGACGATCCTTCAAAGTATGGTGTAGTAGTAAACAGACCTGGTTGCACCAAAATTGAAAGATTTGTTGAAAAGCCAAAGGAATTTATTTCTAACAAGATTAATGCTGGTATGTATATTTTGAGTCCCTCCGTTCTGGACCGCATTGAGGTAAAAAGAAACATTTATTTGAAAAATACAGTTACTTATATATTGCTATTTCTCTTTTAGCTTAAGCCTACTTCTATTGAAAAGGAAGTTTTCCCTTTCATTGCTCAGGCAGGCCAATTACATACTTTCGACCTGGAAGGGTTCTGGATGGATATTGGTCAACCTAAAGATTTCCTGGCCGGTACTTGTCTTTACTTGACTCATTTAGCAAAGAAGAAACCAGAAGCTTTAGTTGACCCAACATTAGAGTATGTACACAAAGGAAATGTTATGATTCACCCTTCTGCTAAGATTGGTAAAGATTGTCGTATTGGACCCAACGTTACTGTGGGACCCAACGTAATTATAGGTGATGGTGTTCGTCTTCAACGTTGCGTTATTTTAGAAAGTGTCAAAATCAATGATTTCGCTTGGGTAAACTCTAGTATTATCGGTTGGAATTCTACTATTGGTCGTTGGTCTCGTATTGAAGGTTGCTCTGTACTTGGTGACGATGTTACAGTCAATGATGAAGTTTATGTTAACGGTGGGTCTATTTTACCTCATAAGGGTATTTCTACTAATATCACTAAACCACAAATTATTATGTAAATAAGTATCCTCCATCCCTTCATCATATATTATACGAACTACACACTTATTTATATCAAATTGGTATTTATCAAAGTTATTTTTTTTTTAAAGTACATATTTTATTTCCTCCGTTTAAATCATAATTATTAAAAAAAATGTACCTTTGTTGCAATTAAATTACTTTGATCTATAGTATATCATAGTCCGTAAATGTCCTGAAGATAATTCTTTACTACTGTACTGCTTCTTGAAGTAGAATAAAATCGTTTGGATTCTTTAAAAAAAACCAAAGTATCATCTGCATAAGCCAATATTTTGATTGGATCTGGTAGTATATGATGATTTAGGTGGAGTGAAGGAGGGGCTTCTTGTTGAAGATTAAATCTTTTAAAATTTTCTTTTTGATGTATTGATTTAATAAAAGGGTTGAATGCAATGTTGAAGAACCATCGTTTTTAAAACTCAAATAAACAGTCAAAAAAATTGGATCAAAGTTACATTTTACAAGTATTCTGTTTTTCCTTTAAAAAAAAAAATGGAAACCGAGACACCAGACAATAAAACGACAGAAAACAACCAAGAGTGGTACGATGAAGTCTATTTTGATTCAGATCAAGACTCTGAGGAAGAGAATGCAGGAGGCATTGGTTTAATGGGCCAACAAAAAAAAACACAAAGTAAGAATAAAAAACGAATTTTTTAAAAGGGTTTTAACATTTTTGCAATTTCTAGTTAGTAAACCGAAAAAGAAGGTTATCAGTAACGATGAACTGCTATACGATCCTGAATTAGATGATAAAGATGAGGAATGGGTTTCTAAACAAATCGATAGTAAGTGTGAATCAAGTATTTTTTTTTTTTTTTTTTTTTTTGATGAATTGATCTTGTTTTTTTTTGAAATAGATGATTCCTCTAGAACAAAAGATATACCACTAGACGATAAAACAGATGCCATTTTAACTTGTCCCATGTGTTTTACTACATTATGTTATAGTTGCCAAAGGTAAAAAATTTGTTTAGATGTAAAAAAAAAAAGATGTTTTTTTAAGCAGCTTTTTTTTTAGACATGAGAAATATGCAAATCAATTTAGAGCTATGTTTGTACGTAACTGTCACACAGTGCCTGGTGAAAAATACAAAATACCTGGTGAAAAAGACGAATCCTATTTTAAAGTAACATGTGAGACCTGCGGTATTCAAGTTGCTATGTTAGATGATGATGAAATCTACCATTTTTTCAACGTGGTAGCAACTGGAAGATAGAATCGTTCCACTGCCAATTTAAGGATTTAGTGAAAAAAAATTGAAATTCGAACTTAAATTCGCAGACTCTTACAAAATAAAATTGCTTATAAATATTATGAATAAGTACGAGAATCTCAAAGGGTTTCATTTTTATCGTAGATAATGTTAAAAAGTCAGGGAAAAACTAGATACCGCATACGATATTCCTGCTAAGCATTTTCTGCTTCCGATACAATGAAACTGACAACAATAATTTCAATATAAATAAACTGAAAAAAAAAATGTTACCTCTTTTCTTTTTTCTTTATGCATTATTATTTATAATTGTACATGGTAAGAATATGTAATGTATTATGTTTTAACTGTTGATCTTTACATTAATACGTACGTAGTAGATCGTAGTTACAATGGCTTATCTTCTTATACTGATGGTTATTTATGTGTGGATGGCTTCTTGGTGGTACTTCCGTATTAAATAGTTACTTTCTACTGGTTGACTTTCTTCCACTGTTATGCTTCTGCTACTGAAGTTGGGTTATATTATGGTATACTTAAACTAAGGACTGGTCCTAATTATTTTAAATTGGTAGTGGAATCACTGTAATATACCTGTATATAAAAAAATAAAATTTATTATTTTAAACAGTAGAGACATAATTTCCTGGAAAGACACCAACAAAACCTCTCAACTTTCCAGTCCACCAATCATTTACATCTTCAGTTCTGTTGACTAATTCAATTTTGTCATCCTTTTTGAATGATAAATCACCCTCTGCCTGAGCATCATAATCATAAAGTGCCAGGACATATCTAATTCTTGATGGAGGAGTCGGTGCAGCAGGTTTATTAGGTGAAACTAAACCACCACCAATGGGAGATGGTTGTTGTCCATAACTTGTTTGATTATAAGATGATTTTTCTTCATACATGGGTAGATGTTGCTGAGAGTGGTATACGTGTTGTTGTTGTTGAGGTTGTTGAGGTTGTTGTTGAGGTTGTTGTTGAGGTTGTTGGTAGGCTTCATAAGTCTGTTGAGGCTGTTGATACTGCTGAGGTTTTTGAGAGTGATATCCAGTAGACATAAGTTGAGATTGGTCTGCATGTTTTAATGCAGCTCTTTCTTGCAATGTTAATTTGGAACTAGTAGCACCTCCCGAAACTTTTTTTTTATAAAAATATAAGTATATCACACATAAAGAATAAATTATTATTTTACCACTCAACCAAGCTTTTCCTCCAGATTTAAGTAAATCCATATTTTCAATTTCGGATTTAGCATCAAATTGCTGTAACCTCCACTGAAATCCAGCTTCAATAGCCATCTCATGAGTGACAAAATAACCATCATTTGCAGTTAATAATTCATAACAGCGAGCGTAAATCATACCGAATATTTTACACTGCAAATGGTACATGTGTTCGAAAATGGGTTGAATAAAATCAAATTGTAAACGAAAGAATACAGGTAATTGAGACTTCAATGCATTATTCAAATATTCATAATCTTGAGTTGCAGTATCTAATTGACTTTTTATTTTAAATATCGACTTTTCTTCATTTAGTGTACGTTCTGCTTTAGTTGTTAATTTATTGAGACTAACACGGTAACGATCATAATCGATCAATTTATGGTTACGTTTAACAATTGTCTTTTGAATCATTTTCGCAATTTCTTGTAATTCTAGTGCTGGTCGAATTACATAATGATCGATTGAATCCTATTTTTGCATAAAATATAGATTAATTATCTGATCTTATAAGTATACATATATTACTCACTAATTCAGGTAAAATTTCATCACGACAGTAAGCCATAGCTGCTTCGGCATCATTGGCAGCTTGTACAGCAGTAACTTCTGTAGGTTGCACTCGACGTTGAACTCCGCCTTCCTCTGTTTCTACTCCAATTTGAGTACTATAAATAACAGATAGGTAGCTAGCCATTTCAGATTGATGGGATAATAATGCTGTATAATATGGTAAATATGATTTATACAATATATATATATAATATAATATATTTACCAGAAACACCATCACGAAAGCATTGACCTTCTGCTTTTAACTGAGCCGCTACCTTTGTACTTTCGTTAAATCGAGTTTCCAATTGCATAAAATCTGTGTCCTTTGTAACTAGAATGGTATAAACATATGTTATTTATTTTCCGGATTTTTTTTTTTTTTTTTTACCATCTGTCTTTTTAGACATTATTTGATGAGGCAAACGGCTCATTGCTTTTTGCAAACCCTAACCAATACGACTAACTTTAGTATATAAATATATAGTATTTTTTTTTTTTTTTTTTTTTTTTTTTAAGTGGTGCTTTTACCTTCCAGCTCATATTACTATTATTATTATTTAAAAGAAAGAAAAAGAAATGGAAACTGAGAATTTGAACAACAAAAAAGGTATATTTAAGTGCCGACGGGACAAATGATGAAGATTCTTGATGGTGTAACATATACACCTTTTATGTAGATTCTTTGAAGAATGAGAACCCAAGCTTCAGCAGCAGAAGCATAGCTGTAGAAAAAGTCAACCTGTAGAAAGTAGCCATTTGATACGGAGGTACTACAAGAAGCCACTCACGCATAAAAGAACCATCAATATAAGAAGATTATCTATTACGTTTGTATTAGTTTAAAGGCCATCAATTAAAGTTTAAAGAAAACTAACATTTTAAAATTATTATTGTCAGTTTTATAAAATACGCTATCTTAAAAAGACTTAATTCCTAGATGGCAAAAAAGGCAATACTTTGAAGATGCTTAGCAGGAAACTAACAACTTTCTATCGTCTTACCCAAAGAATTGCAAATTCTATTTATTATGATGCAGTAACAAACCCTACCATTAACAAATAGATAGTGTATAAATGTAATGAGCCTCGGATTTATCAATAAAATAAATAAATAAATCATTTTAAAACCAACTCGTTCAATTAACAAATACAATTGTTGTTGTTTTTTTTTTTTTTGGCTTGCATTATATAAAAAGTTACACTTTATATTTTAAGTTTAATAAAAGATTTTGTACCACTTTTACGATGTTGTTTATATATAACGCCATACTTTTATCTTTATCTTTCATTCAATTTGGACAAGCACAACCTATCTTTCCAAAAGGTCAATTTAAAATTGTATTACAAAAAGAGTACACGAGTAACATTAGTACGCAACAACAACCTTTGGTTTCCTTTTTAGCAAAGCAAAAGCAAACATCATATAATCATAACAGCGGTAAAAAAAGAAAAAAAGAAAAAGATAATTGAAATGACAGAATAACTTATTATTGCTATTATTAGGTTACCATGGTGAAATAAGCGTAGGAACTCCTCCTCAGAAATTTAATGTTATATTTGATACAGGTAGTTCTGATCTCTGGGTAGTTTCATCTAAATGTGAAAGTGATATTTGTTCTAGTCATAAAAAGTTTGATTATCATCAATCAGCTACATATAATTCAGATAAAGAACAAGATAATGATAATGAAAATAGTGATGAAGATGGTGATGATGATGACGATGATGATGACGAAAAAGAAGTGGAAACAATTAAAGTAAATTACGGTACTGGATCTATGCAAGGTAATTTAGGTAGAGATACAGTTCGATTAGCTAATGATGCAATTGTAATCAAGAATCAAGTAATCGCAGACGCTTATACATTATCAAGGGATTTTATTGGTACACCTTTTCATGGTATATTTGGTCTTGGACTTGCAGGACTAAGTAGTTCACAACATGATCCACCATTACAATCAATGATTGATCAAAACTTGATAGACAAACCTATTTTTGGTATTTATTCTCAACATAATGCAGGTGAAATAGATTTTGGTGGTGTAGATACAAGTCGATTTGAAGGTGAAATAAGTTACGTAGATAATATAGATAGTAGTTATTGGATGGTGTCAGTAGATAAATTCGAATTTCAAGATAAGCAATTTCTTAATAGGAAAGCAATTATTGACAGTGGCTCTACATTAATTATTATGAACAAACAAGACTCTATATTATATCATAGTTTAATCCCTGATGCTACAAGTAACGGTGATGGAACTTGGTCTTTTCCATGTAAAAATGTCAATACTTTAGATCCACTATTAATTCAAATGGGTGAAACTACTTTAACTATACCAACTGATAAATTGTTCTTGACTCCGATCAGTTCAACAAGTAATAATTGCTTATCTGGCGTATCTAATCAAGAAATGGAACATGAAAATACTTGGATTTTAGGTGATGTATTCATGAGAAACTTTTATACTGTAAGTAGTTTTTACTTGTAAATAATTTTTACAAATTATAATTATATATTTATGCAAAAATAAATAAATGTATGTGTGTAGGTATTTGATATGGGTCAAAATCGATTAGGTTTCGCTAATGCTGTACAAGATGATAGTATAACTGATCCGGCCTATAAACAAGTATTACTCTAATTTTTCTTCTGGTAATAATAAACTATCCTTTTCTTCTGCTTCAAGTCGATGAAATATATCGTCCAATTCTTTCGTTTGTGTATCTGGAATAAACTTTATAGATAAAGGTCGTTTTAATAGAGCATGAGTTCGAATCAACGTATTTAACAATGGTGTATAATCCTGTAAAGCACGATGCACATTTCCCTATTACATTTTTTTTTTGTTATAAATTTTTATATACATTTAAATATATTTAAATATACTCACTCTTTCTCTTTTCACTGTGGAAGTAGGTTCATATAAAACTCGACATTTTCTTAAATTTCTAGATACTTTGACTCCTCGAATAGTTAAATGATCTAATGTAACCCATTTAGTGGGTAGCGTCTCCATTGTGTACATGGTAGAAATAGCTCGGTTAAGTCGTTCAGATAATCGTTCTTGTGCAATAGTAGGTGCTGAATCAAATTCGTTGAAGTTGATAGGTCTAGCAGGAGAAGTATATAAATCTAAAGCACCTGTATCAGGAGATATCTATATAATAAGTCAGCACACATACACACACTCAAAATGTTGTTCTCGAATTATGATTTTACCAGTTTGCCATTATCATGCCGCTTCTTTTCACGCTTGGTTTTAAAGAATCGAAGGTAAGGACCTGGGATCATAGTTTCATCCAAGATTTGCTGATTTTGTGGTGTATAACGAGGCATTTTAGGAGGTCTGGCCTCCTTTGTGGCAGTAGATATATATCTAGTTATAAATGTCTTATGTTTAGGTACAACTTGTCTAATGAACTGCATGGTGATATACTAAGAGAAAAAAACGTAGGGGTAAAGATTTTTTTTTTTAAAAAAAAAACCATCTACGGAGATCTAATGTGTTCCGGGCCGCCACAAAGAAGGGATTTTTTTAGTAGTGTGGATTACCCCAGTTGAAGGCAACCCAATCTGTTTGGTACAGTGAAATACCTTCTCTTTCGCCATACATCCATATTCAAGATGAAGTAATGATCAATAACAAATCCATCCGACCAAAAGCATCACTGACAGAATATCATCAACTTTTTTTTTAGGCTTGAGATTTGTTCTTTCTCCGGCCACAAGATCTATCCTTCCAAGGGTAAGACTTACGTTCGTATTGATAGCAGGTAAAAAAAAAAAAAAAAAAAAAAAAAAAAAAGAGAGAAGCGCACAGAAAGAGACGTACAGAAAGAGAGAGAGAAAGAAATTAGTTATATTAAATAGAAACTAACATTAATTTTTAATATTTTCTATAGAGTAAGTTTCGAGTAGACAATTAGCAGAAAAAAAAACAATATACACCCACAAAAAACGAACTGAATATTCATACATACTTTTTATTATTAGCATTTCCGTTTCATCAGTGGTAAGGCCTGTTCTTATTTCATTCAACGTTTGAACCCTCGTAAGATCAAATGGACAGTCATCTACCGTCGTTTGAATAAGAAGGGTATGCAAGAAGAATTCCAAAAGAAGCGTTCTCGTCGTACTGTCAAGCATGAACGTGCAGTTGTCGGTGCTTCTTGGGATGCTATTCGCGCAAAGCGTAACCAAAAGCCCGATGCTCGTGCTGCCGCTCGTCAAGCTGCCATCTCTAAGAGTAAGGATGCCAAGAAGGCCGCTGCCGCTGCCAAGAAGGCTGCTGCTCCTACTGTAAGTTTATAATAAAATTACTTGAATTTTTCTGATATTCATATCATTTGTAGGGTTCTCAAGCTAAGGTTAGCAAGCAAGGTGCCAAAGGTTTCGCCCCCAAGGCTGCCGCTACCTCTCGTTAAATCGATTTTATAATATGTTTTTTTTAAAAGAAATAAAACGATTACCTTGTCAAAAATTATCAGCAGATATAAAAATATTGAAATCTACGTAAAAACGGTGTAAATTTTAGCTTTTCCACGAATTCATGGAACTACAACTATAGATTCAAGCAGACGGTAAATGGTTTAACATAAATTTACATGAATATAAAAAATGTAAAAATATAGAAAAAAGATGTAATCGTTAAATGTACAAAGTATTATTATGTTAACTACTAATTGTCATTTTTTAACATTTACTATCATTATCGTTTCATATACGAAATGATTTAGCAAAACGATCTTTTAAGACAGTGGCCGCATTTTGAGCTGGATGGGGAGTTGATCTTATTTTCTGTTTTACATGTTTGATCATTCTTTCCATAGTTCGAGAACTAATAAGACGTAACGGTCCAATTTGATGAATGACATATGGTATTTGCTGTAAATAATGCCGATTACTCGTAAAAAACTTTTTTTTACCAAAATTATGAAATAAAAAACTATACCAGATATCGATAAGGTATCAACTTAGTTATGTGGAATTTAAAAACTAATTATAATAAACTTTCTAGTTCAATAAGGTCATCTTCCGATATCTTGAATTTTTGGCAAATTCGACAAGTTCGTGATAGACATGCCGCCCCAATACATGCATCTTCAGCCAAGTCAATTGCAATATTTGTTTTGTTTCGGTATTATCTTCTAAATAATTACCCTTGCCTTTACGTTTCCTTCTTTCAATTTTAGATTTGTAATCGCTTGCTTGCTTTGTAAGAGATTCTATATAAAGACTAGGTACAATGTACACCATAGAATCTATATAGTCTACAGCTCTTCCAGATTTTCTGAGATAAATCTTATTTTTATAATATAGTTTAATCAATGGTCAATTTTCGAAATGAAAGTAAAAAATATGTACCTATAAATTCCCCATCGACAAAGCTTTGACATATGATGATTTTTTTTAATTGGTCGCTTAGATCTTTTCTATAGTTTTTTCTCAAAAAAAAAAGGGGGGTTATCTTTTCCATAAGTTTGGTTATCGTCAGCTATAATATTCCAAAAAAAAAAAAAAAAAAAAAAAAAAAAAAAAAAAAAAAAAAAAAAAAAAAAAAAGCGGCACCGTGAAAGCTATCCAGAATGATAAAAGAGCTTGGATTATTAATACATGTTTTCTGAAATTACAAAGTCAATAACTTGATAGATCAAATACAATATTTAACTATTAGTACAATTATTTACCCCATCAGCAAAGGAGAAACCATCAGAAGATCTGACGGGCAGCTGCTCAGAAATTGTAAAAGGGAGTGATAGAGGGAAATATATTCCTCCTCCAAACTTCTTGTCAGTACCTTTTATAGGACATATTCTGCATCCATAATATGATTGATGGCCTTTATGCAAACCCAATTCAACTACACCGGGAATATCACCAATTGTGAGGCACAACAAAACTTTGACATGGTATATTTTTTCTTTAGCCGGATTTTTAATCATAATCCCTTTTGTTTTGAGGACTAATAGATCTTCTAATATAGGATTTAAAAAACTAAATATATACGCCGGCTTATATGGCCCTGGTGTTATATCAACTATAATAATATTTTCCTCTTTAAATCTGTAAACAATGCAATTAATAATGATATAAGTACGATACACTGAAATATATCTTTATACGAACCTTTCTTTTCGTGGTAAATTCATAATGGTTAACATGATAATTCTCATTGATCTACTATTATACTTAAACGGAGTAAACCCGTCAATGTGAAGCGCCAAATATAAATTGATTGTTTCTTGGGGAGTATCTAAATCTTCTGTCATCTTTCTATACATATTTCCATCAAAAAAGTCCTGATAAAGATGATTACTAGCTCGCTCTCCAAAATAATTACCGTTATCATCAATATTATACAATGACTTTCGACCTTGGCTGTACCGAATTTTATCCAAATTATTTCCTGAAACAAGAAAATAAGCAAGCTGTTTCGATAATGGTAGTTGCGTGTGTATAGTTAATGATAATGTTTCCGTTGAAGAACTTGCTTCGTTTATGTTTGATTGCATGTATCTTCGTTCCTTACATCTTTCCGATGGACATATTGTATCAGTCTCTTCAAGATCATACATATAACATCCATTTTTACATATGTCATAACTCAGTGGCTCCAATATACTCACATTAATCTCCATCAACTTTTCGCATCTATAAGGACTAATTGGCCGTAATTGATCTACTAACAAATTAAACAAAGTACTATATTACTTATTTAAATTGATACTTTAACTTACCATTGTTTGTATTAGAAAGATATTCGTTAAAAAATGAATAAATAAATTCCGTAGTATGCTTAGATACGTTTCTTTCTTTCGATTGTGTTTTTAATTCAATGCTGGTCTTTTCAACTGTATCCAAAGTCTCCATATTAATTTTTACTTGAATCGTGATTTCTTAAATTTTTTTCAATTTTCTTCGTTTTTTTCTTTTTTAGAGGCAACAGTTGCTGTTTCATCGTCAACAAAGACAACATCCATGTAATCTAATGACGTAACATCAGTACATTCTACTGGCGTGACATCTTCATAAGTGCCGTCCATTAAATCTGCTACTTTGTCATCGTCTAATACTTCAAATTAATCAACATCCACCTCCATCATTTCGCCATAGTCCAAGACTTCGTCTCCAATATCAGCGATATTACCATTAGATTAAATTTCACTCTGCTTATATTTAGTCTTTCGAACTTATGAGTTCTTAAATGTTTTTCTCTGTTCTTTTTGGTAATCTTTACGTTACATCCACTGTATTCGCAAAAGTTTACCATTTGTGATAAATGAGGAAGAGGTTGTGACGTTTGTGTTTATTTACTTATTTATTGGCGGTTTCAGTATTTTTTTTTTTATTTTTACTTTTCTAATCACTTTTTTACAGCTATGCCACCAAAAAGAAAACAGATGGAAGGAGGTAAATTAGAAGATGTTATGGATGCTATCAAAACTACTATAGAGGATGCAATTAAAGACTCTATTAGTACAGAGATAGTTCCTATACTTACAAGATTAGACGATATAGATAGAAATATAAGCGAATTATCAGAAAAAATTGATAACTTCAATTTAATGAATCATAATTCAGTGATTATTGATGAGGCAAACATTATACCTATACTGGAATCAGATGGAAGAAGTAAAGAGGTACAAATCATGGATATGTTTAAGGAAGAGTTCATTGAATCTACATAAGAAGAAGGAAATCAATGCTAGGTGTTTTACAAAGGGCTGCAAAATCGGCATGTCAGTCTTTTGGTCAGGATCAAGAGAAAGGTAATCTTCCTTGGAAGAACTTATCGGGGGAAGATAGACTTTCTCTTTTGAAAGTTACCTTAGATGAGGCAAAGGTAAGATAACCAAGACTTCATTTATTATCTAGATGTACAAGATCATGGGCTTGCGAGTACATTGTGGAGTAGTAGGTCAAAGTATAGCCGTAATACAAGATATTCCTATTATTTTTTAATTGACATTTCGCGTTATATTAATCATTTTATTATAGACTTGCTAAAATTGGAGCAACAACCCTTTGCTACAAACAATTTTTAAAAGACTATTTTCAATAAAATTTATAAAAATGACATCCGTATTAAATTTACTTAAAATCTCTCTATATTGATGTTAATATTTGAATCATGTAAATTAATGGTATCAAAGGTTGTCTTCGAATGCATGGAAATTTTATTGCATCCCAAAAAGGCAACTTTTTATACCACCAGCGCCAATTTATGACGTAATTTTTGGTACACCTCCAACAAATGACAGGTAAAAAACAAGTTTTTTTTTGGTACACCACCAGTGTCAATTTATGATTAATTTTTTTGGTGCGCCACCATTTACATTAACAGGTACTTTACATGTAAAAGTGACTTTTTTTTTTTAATATCGTGAGAAAGGAAATTGTAATATAAATATCACGATGATCAAGATGTTGCCGAAGCGAAGGCTGAAAATGGTAAATGCTCTCAGAGCCACGCTTTATTTTTATAAATAATACTAAACTAATTAAACTCCCTTTCTTCCTTATATCTTTCAAATAAGCTACTAATAATCACTAAGGCGAGCCCCAGCGATCACATCGCTGTGATATTGACGATTATGCTAATTGTGATATTGACGATTATGCTAATAAGAGTAAATATCAAAAAAAGAAAAATAAAGAAAATAAACGTAGAATTTATCAGACTTTAAAAAGAGATTGCTGTTTTTATTAATGAAATAATGTGTGCCTTATATACAAAATAAGTTAAATAAGCGCTTATCCACTTATATGAAACATGGACAATGTTAACCATCTAATAGTGGATGAGCAATTTGGAAATATAAATAGTTTCTTTAGAAGGTCAATTGTAACAGCGGCAATGCTTATTATCTTTCTAATTGGCTTTTCTAAATAAAAGATCCAGGATAGAGGCTTGTTCATTCAAAATAATTGGGGCATTATTTATGAACCAGTTATCTGTCCTTGATAAGAATTAAAACAGTCTAATGCTTATATAATCGATAAAAGAGAACAATAGAAGGTGTCTGAGTAGATATATGTAATATACAACATTTGTGTATAATTTATGTAAGCAATATGTGAGAACATATACTTGTATAAGTTATGTATAAATTTGTATCATTGAATATACTACGTAAGTACAACAATCGCTTCGTTTATCGCTACCGCTAATCGGCATCGCTAAAAAACAGCGATTCAAGTGTCGAAATAAATTCTAACAGAATTGGTTGAGACACTCAAATAAAAAGTATGAAATATGATTGCTTTATCTTCTTTTTTATTTAAAGTCAGCGAAAAAAGTTATAAAAAAAAATTTAAATACAAGTATATATAATTGATCTTCTTTTTCGCTCGGTCAGCACCGCAAAATATGGACTCCACTCAAGCCAACCAAGCCAACCAAAACAATCAACCCGATCAAAATGAGCAATTATTTGCTATGCAACAAAGAATACTCGACCTTGAACAGATAGTATTATCTCAAGCAAGCGCTCAACTTCCCCCAGAGCCAGAATCCGGTACACCCATCGAACTGATGGACGAAGGAGAAACCCTTTCGGCTCTCCACTCCTTATCAATCAGACCTTCTTATACATGGTCCCCTTCCGAATTTCTCTCGGAAGTTCTTTCCTTGGATTCACCATTGTTCCCTACTACAATGCTTACTGATGATGAACGTCGCAAGACGCACTATGGCCAGATATTTAGTAAATGATACTGTTATTAGTGGACATAGTTACTAAATACGGAATATATTCCGCTATTTTCAGTAGAAAATACTCTTCCCCTTTTTTTTTATTCTAAATTTAGATTTTTTCTTTACCCGGGAATTAAAATATTAAAAAGGTGCATATCAATGTTCTATAACATATAGGTATATTACAGCGTCATAGTCGTTTAGATCTTAGCACTTACATGTATAGAGGAATAAGTTAATTATCAAAGTACAAATAATATAGACAAATATATAAATTTATTTAAAGAAAAAAAAAAGAAAAAAAGACACTGCCACGTTATCCAAAAAAAAAAAAAAAAAAAAAAAAAATAGAGACGCTACGATAATAAAAAAAATTGATTTACTACATATATTCGTGCTTTCTTTTTTTCAGTATACGTAAGACTTACCATATAAATTTCAGAATCACGTATAAAAAAAGAGGTCGTTTAGCCAAGCAGAAGGTGACTTTTTTTTTCAACCGCAGACATAAGCGACCTTGCCTTTCCCCCCCCCCTTTTTTTCTTTTCCTTTTTTATATATACTTTTACTTCACTTTATACACAAAAGACTAATCTCAATGGTAACAATAAACTGAATCTCTTGAAATGGAACATAACTGTTTTTCTTCTTCTCTAGTTCATTCGCCTCTATTGTATCCCTAAACGCTAAGTAAAGTATTTTTTTTTATTTTGTTCCACTGCTAAAACAATTTTTTTTTTGTTCGTTTGTTTTTAGATATTTAACCATTGAATACTATTATGGTTCACCTTAAGGTACACATCCTTTAGTTATTTTTATTTACCACCTATTAATATCTACAAACGTTTATATATTTACAGAGAAGAAACCGTTTAACCATATGTCTTGGCTTTTTATTTACTTGTAAGTTTGATAATAACACTATTTATGTAAAACAGATTTTAACCATATATATTATGTAGAAGTAAGTTGTTATAAATGGCTACTGAATAAAGAACAACGGCTACTAAATAAAAAATAATGGCTACTAAATAAAGAGCAATGGCTACTGAATAAAGAGCAATGGTTACTGAATAAACAGAGAATTTACTAAATAAAAAATAATGGTTACTGAATAAAAAATAATGGCTACTAAATAAAGAGCAATGGTTACTGAATAAAGAGCAATGGTTACTGAATAAACAGACTCATGACGTATTTTTTAGTGGAATTTCTACTAAATAGGGTATATAAGATACCATTTCAATTTCAGTATCCAACTTACTGCGTTCAGTGGAAAATATACTGCATAATAAATCCAGTATACATGGATACTAAATTCAGTAACCATACTATCTCATAGTTTCCGAATTTACAGTGTGCATATTTAGAAACACTTCTACTGTTATTAGTATAAAAAACAACTTTATCTGGCCACAATGACGATTGACACATATCCTAGTATCGACAACTTGAATTATCAGCCTCCCGATACGATTCCGATGGCATCTCGCAAGATGAACAAGTACCAAACCAAGCAAGGCATGTCACTTAAACGCCTGCAATACATGCTTTCAGGTGTTTTCCGTCCTTTAGATGTACTTGGATTGGAAATTAGTCAAGACGCTACTAATGATAATGTGCAACGCTATCTACTCATGCTCAAAGATTGCCGTACTTTATTACTTAATGTATCGGCTCAAATTAATGACATGCGTAATAACATCGCTTTTCAAGCTATTAACCCTAGTTTTACTTCTACTAACTCTGCTAATAATCATAATTTTACCATGTCCACTGCAGATTTCCAAGCAGCTTTGGTACAACAAACTAACACTTCTCAAGCTATCAAGACGGCTAGTGGATTTCGCAATAAAAAACGCTCTTTCAACAATCAACACCCCTCAACAACGCAACCGCAGGAGTTTTTTCGATCGGGTTGTTGAGGATGCTTATACCATAGTCACTTATATCATTATATAATACCGAATATATAACTTTATTTATACATACGTATATCTTTATGTAAATACTTGTAAATAAGACTAGCATGATTGTCCCACATTACTTCACCAAGATTTAATATTACAGTTGTAAGCAGCATATGTTTATTTTCATTATCATTTATTATTATCTTATTAATAGTTTAACATGACAAGAGTATATCTTACCTTGCATGAATATAATAATTCTATATCAAGTGAAACTTAATCCAATGGTTACATATCTATCTCAGCTATCAAGAGTAATCCTTTATCCTGTCTCACACTGATCTAATAATATGATCAGGAAATCTTTCTAGAAAAAAGAATAACTTGATCGAAATCAATAGAATAATTCAGTAACGAATAATATAATGTAATTGATATCAGGAACTTTCCATTATGATTTATATCCTTGTCTTTACTAGATATGTCAATGAGATGAATGATACCCATGTTATAATTATCGATACCAAAATACTATAAATATAGGTTGAACTTTAGGTTAATCATCTTTGTCTTTTTCTTGAAATAAAACCCTATACAAAGTTTTCACAATACTTGTATTTGTCTTCCCTTTTTTTTACCTTTATCTTTATCTTTATCTTTGCTATATTACTTTTGCATTCCCGTTCTAAACAGTGGGGTTGTATAACATATGACGGTCCAGGATATGCGTGCCAGATATATGATGGAAGTATGAAAAAAGAGGACTATATCCATATTTTAAGTACGACTTTGAAAGACACGATGGAGTGGTATGGTTACAATCCGAAAGCTATATATTTTCAACAAGATAAGGATCCGAAACATACTTCGAAGGCAACAAAGACCTGGTTAAATAAAAATAAATTTAATACCGATTGGACATATAGTTGGCCTTCTCAAAGCCCCGATTTAAATCCTATAGAACACATATGGCATCACTTAAAGTTAAAGTTAAGCTCTTACCCAACAAAGGCAGTAGGAGTACATGAATTGTGGGAAAGAGTTGAAGAATAATGGGCAACGTTTACAAAAGAAGATTGTCAAAGATATATAGATAGTATGCCTAAAAGAATAGAAGCTGTTATTAAGGCTAAAGGAGGTCCAACTAAATATTAAATATTTTAAATTTGACCCTGAAAAATGGTCCGGATGTATATGTCATTTTTAAATAAAATTATTTTAACCACATATAATGTTTTTATCCCAACTTTTTACCTATTTGAAAGTAAACGGTTTCCCTCTTCTGTTGTATTTTATTTCAACTTAATCCTATTCTTGGTTGTAGAGTTACAAGTACGAAGGTGAAAAAATATAAAACATCCGGACCATTTTTCCACCCACTGTATACAGACTATATATCCCTCTTCATCTTCGTTATTATTACGATATAGCACATCAAAACTAAACATTATTAATCATAGATGATTAATAATACAATATAGAATTATCCTAAACAATCATCCACTATTATTATCAATGACAGGGCAACTGCCATTTAATAATAAGAACTACCAATTAAACACAATGCGCATAAATGCTTAAACCAATCGGATTATCAATAAGGATTAACCATAATCCTTATGATATTTAAAACTGACTTTTCTTACTCTACAATTAGAATGGCTAATTGTATAACCCCTTTAGTATAAATACATCCTTCTTTTTCATCTAAAATAAAAACAATCACAATTAAGACTTTTATCAATACTTTAAAGGACTTATTTTCTATTGTATATTTCACCAGCCAAGTTACACACTCGACAACTCATACAACTAGCAAATCGGTTGCGAAACTCAAATCAGCCACATGTTTTGTTGACAGAGGATGCCAGACAGAATCTTCTTTGGTAGATACAGCATTTAACTCAATGGAATGGACACACCTTCATCCCGGAAGTGCATTACCACGAGTTATGCACAGATGCATCAATGACAGGTTGGGTAATAGTCGATGGTTCCAACGTTGTAAACGGTTTATGGTCACAAAACGAAAAATTAATGCATATAAATTATCTCGAACTTATGGTCATATACTTTATCGTCACCAATTCAAAATATCGCGGCCGTTCCATTCGAATTTATTGCGACAACTCCACCGTAATCTCTTACGTAAACCATTTTGGCGGAACCAGATCACAAAAACTGCTAGATCTAACTGTCGTGATCTAGCACATAATTAGTAAAAACATAGCTTACATCATTATCAATGGCTAGTGTAAAATATACAAACTAAACAATAAAGTAAAAGTCGTTATATAAAATACATCATAAAATAATATGATGTAAGAGACACTAATATACTGTGAGGGGAAAATTGGTACCGTTTGATTGAAAAAATTAGGTTTTACATTAATTCAAGCCTGTTTGAGAATTTTATCAGCGTAAGTAATATTTTACTTTAAAGAGAAAAGTCTCAGCTATAAATGATGTAGCCTATGCGCTTGTAAGTTTACCACAGGTTGAATGGTCAGGTCTCAAATATTCCTTGTCAATAATTTATGAAAAAAATTAAATAGATTACATTAGAATTCGACAACATTCCTCTAGATTGAAATGTCGAATAAACTTCAAAAATGCTCTGAGTTATGCTGTGCATACGCCCTTGCTAAAAATATTAAAATAGTATATTAAGAACTGTTTAACGGTTCATATTCGATCATTTCTACTTTGATTTACCTTTTATATTGAATATTACATTATGGTTCCCCGTTTATCCTCTGAATTCAAGAATTCGATCAAGTCTTTGCTGTTCCGTAAAGTACCTTACTCTAGCACTATGAAAACTTATCCAGCAACTTCCAAAAGTACGTTGACTCGCCTTAGGAAGCTTTACTTAGGTGCTGGTCATGTGACCAAGGGTAGTAGATCAAGCAAAATGACTTATCAGACCAAGTCTTATGTTGCAAGGCAGCTTCGAACAGGTGCTCTAGAAGATCCTCGAGGTGTTCAGAAACTTTTAAGTTCAGAGCAGGTGGAAATGTCATTGAATGGTATTCGAAAGTCTCTCCGACAAATGGGATTTAAGGCAAAAAGGAAGGTCAAGACTAACTTCGTTAGCAGGAGAAACATAATCATTCGTCTGGCATGGGCAAAAAATTGTAGGTATCTTACAGTAGATTAGTGGCGTCAGTGGGTGTTTTCTGACGAGACTAGGGTCAATATGTGGGATTCTGACGGTAATTCTTTTTATTGGTCCGATGGCGATGAAACTTTACGATCCCATCAAGTGGAGCCTCATGTGCAAGGAGATGGTGGAGGAGTCATTTTCTGGAGCTGTATGGCAGCAAAAGAACCAGGATATGGCGCTACAATTATAGATGGAACTGTCAACTCAGAGGAGTACGTTAAAATTTTAGGTACATCTTTAATAGACACGCTTGATCACTTTGACCTGGCTCCGATTACCATATGTTTCCAACAAGACAAAGCAATTCCGCACACTTCTGTAACTGCTAAACAGTGGTTTATTGACAACAGATTCTCTATAGATACTGTGCTAGATTGGCCTGCGCAAAATCCGGATTTAAATTCTATAGAGCATGTGTGATATCTACTAAAGCGGAGGTCAGACTATTACGCAACAAGACCTGCGACAAAAGAAGAACTAGCAGACCGAATTGAGAAGTAATGGTATGGATTTACTCAAAAGGGCTGTATTAAATATATGGACACTATGCCAGCTCGAATTGAAGCAGTGGTCAAGGCCAAAGGAGGAGCAACTCGCTATTGAGATATTTTCCTATTTTAATAAAATCCAATATTTTACTTTATTGATTAAATTTTGTACTATACTAAATATTCTTTTACAAATACTATGTCACTTTAAATCCTCTTTAATTCTGAAGATTTGATACTAGTTACAAAACTTGGAAGTAAGCACAAAAAAATGGGAGGAAAAGCAAGTAATTTCTCAATTGGATGGTACCATTTTTCCCCTCACAGTATATAGTCTGGTGCTCACTTAAATTTTCCTATTTATTATTATTGACTTTGTGTTTTATAATAATATTTTTCCCAAAATCTACACTTCTAAATTAATCCCGAGTTTTATCAATAGATTGTTGGGCAAGTTTTCTTTTTTTACTGACATATAACCCCGTATTCGACATACTAATACTATTTACAAGATTCAAATCTGTATTAGAGCTAAGGTCAATTGTGTCTACGTCTTTGTCGATGCATGTGGAAGGACCATCCTCTGTTACAGCAACATTATGGCGGAACTTATGGTAACAAAGCTACCATAATATTAGTTATTCTGTAATCTGATTCGCTGCATATAAAAATTATGGTAACATAGGTACCATAAGTTCCGCCATAGTGCAACCGGTTTCTTGTTTTTCTTTACTCCAGAAATTATTTTTTTGAACATTTTTATAGCTATGTGCTTACCATAAACAATTCTATTACATCTAAATGCCGATTTTCTCACATAATCCTTTTTGAATGAGCTTAACCTAACGGATTTTTTGGGCGTCGAGGAGATCTAACATCATCATATTCAGGAAGACTTAAAGGTAATTCCATTGTACAGGACGGTTCAGATCTGATGGTATTTAAAATATTATCTAGAGTACTCATCGATCGAGCTGTTTTTTTTGAAATCTTGGTTGAAAGAACGAAAGACTTGCTCGAACTTTACTACGTATTTCATCCAAGGCTCTTGAGTAAGTTCAAAATTAGCATTCTGATTTTTGTAAACAGAGTCTAATTCGTCGATGAAATCTTCTGGTGTCTCAAACCGCCATCTCGTATTGATTTCGTTTAATTTAACTGGTTTATATGCATAAAGCTGGTGACAACAAGGAATACCATACCAAAATCTAGATTTACAATTGCAAGAATCTTCAATATCTGAAATATCTCTCAAAAACTCGCACCTCAAAGATATAAGAGCATGATGGGTTGCTTTTCCAATCAAATACTTTAAACGGGGCTCATTCGCAACTAAAACGTCTAACTCGTATTTTTCTTTTCTTTCGATGTCATTGTATCCTCTTTCAAAATTCTTCAAGTTAACGTGAATCGTATCAAAGGATAACTCCAAAGGCTGGAGAGAAAATATTCCTTTTTTGAGAAGCGTATGGCCACTTTCAGCTCTTTGAGTGATTGTACATCCGAAATGTTTATATATAGATGTAATATGACCTGCCTATTCTTGAAGGTACTTCTCCCTTTCGTCGTCATAATACTTAATAAACCTTTTTCGTGTCTCGTCGCATACAAAATTAGAAGGATTAGAAAAAATAGTATCTTTTTTTTTTAATTCCAAATATGCTTCCAAGTCAGAACATTTGAACATGCCAAAGACATTGTTTTTGAAATCATTTACAATTGAAGAAGTTGTTATATCTACGTATTATATTTCAATAAATACTAATTTATATATACTTATACAAGTCATATCCTCATATGTCACTTACATAAGCTATACACAAATCACAGTATTTATTTACAAATTAATCTCAGATATATTCTATTGTTCTATCGCTTTGATCATAAAACTAGAAGACTGCTTAAACTCTTGACAAACAGAAGATAACTGGTTTACATAAATAATTGTCACATTATTTATAATCAACAAGCCTCTATCTTACGTCTTTTGTTAAAGAAGCCAATTAGAAACATAATACGCATTGCTGCTATTGTAATTGACCTTCTAAAAGAATCTATTTATCTTTCCAAATTGCTCATTCATTAATGTCTCGTTGAAACTGTCCAAGTTTCACATTAATGATAAGCGCTTATTCAACCCATAATATGTATATAAGGCACACACTTTTTCATTAATAAAAATAAAAATCTATTCTTAGTCTGATAATTATCTAGTTATTTTACTTTTTTATTTTATTTTTTGATATAACTTTTATTTTATAACCGTTAATATCACAGTTGAAGCCTTTTAATATCATTACAATCCAATAACTCCTTTCTACCAGTACTACTGAAAGACATCCATACTTGCATGGATTTGATATTATAATATAAATTAAAATAAAATTATAAATTACTGATACATTGTAAATTAATATTATAGAAAATAATTATAATAGCAACTTCCTATGATTAAGTTTCCAAATAACTTAGTCATGCTTTTTTTGATTGATTTTTTTAAAGAAAAAAAAAATATGAGATGTTTGAAGCTTGCGAAATATCTCACCTTATCTCTTAATAATTATTCACGGTAACTAGAAACCTTCCTCACTAGAAAGAACATTATCCGTATCGAGTGAATGATTATGATTCTCCTCATCAGTTTTTTTAGAAGGTAGGTAATTAAACCCGCTTCCCTTATTAGTTCTCAACCTACACTAAGGCGGAGGTTATGGTAAATTTTTTACCATATGATACGATTCTGACGGATATCTAATAATAATCTATTTATATATATATGTGTGTCTAAACCCTAAATATAATGCAGCTTTTTTAATGATAAGGAAGTTTTTGATACATGTTAATGATCATTAATTATAATAGCCATTTTATTTTATAAAGGAGATATTATAAATATAAAAATTGAGGATATATAAGATAAATAAATATATTTACAAAAAAGAAAAAAGATGTAATGGTTGTAGATATCCCTCTCTGTGACCATAATTTATTAAGTCAGATATGGTAAATATGAGTTAGTATAGTGGTGTATACGGTAACATGAGACCATATTTTATATGGGCTCGTATTTCCTATTATCGCCTATATGTTACAATATGAATTTGGTAACGTATAGCCTATTATGGTCTATTTGTTACGATATGATATATAAGGTATCAATGTTATATTATGTCCTCTTTTTTCCCATATATAATTATTGTATTATGGTCAATTTGGTACCATATACGTTATAGGAACTAATATTGTATTATGGTCTCATTGTTACTTTCATCATTTATAATCATTCTTATGGCAAACCAAATAATTATCTCTTTATTTTGTATCAAATTATACATTTACGAAAAAAAAAAAAAAAAAAAAAAAAAAAAAAAGATGCACAAACCTTTGTCAATGTAGAGTCAACTATATTAAGTAACAGTTTTAGAAAGAGACAATACAAATATGTAGATACATACCTTTATGTTTGGGAAAGTTTTGAAGTCCCTTTATCCCACCAAAGAAAAAAAACAACCAAAGATGACTATCTAAAAAGAATAATTTAGGCTAAATGAATGTAATTTAAACATTGTAAAACTTTAGCTCTGTACCTTTTTATACACAGTAATATAAATCGCGATTAATGTATCCTTAAAAAAAACGAAACCCGTTAAGCCATTTAACAATTACATAGAACCCCATCAAGAACCAAAACTAAATATATAAAACGACGTTAAGGCTAGGAAAGTAAAAATAAATTATGACATACCTTTTTTTTTTTTATTCAGCCTAGCTTGATTAACGCCCTACATAGATAAAATGAAAATAAAAGAAGGAAGTTGTCAAGTCATTTAGTCGTTCCGGTAATCTTTACTATAAAGAATAACAGTTAAGTTAACAGAGAGTAAAAAAGAAAGAAAAAAGAATATAAAAAAAGAAAAAAAAAAAGAAAAAACTGTAACGATGTTATACCTTTCTGAAATGAGCGTTGTTTCTTAGAATATAAACTGAAAGAGGCAATGTAGTTGAATGAGCATCTTAAAATAAACTCTTTGCAGTTAACCGAACATAGAGGCAAATATCATAAGTGTTGAAATTGTAAAATCTGTTTACTGAAAGTGAAAAAAAGAAAAAGAAAAATAATGGGAGAAAAATAAAGGAAAAAAAAAAAAAAAAAGACTATTTTCCGTAGTTATTACGCTAAAAACATAGCCTAACAAAGAAGTTGGCCAATCAAAAGCTCATCTGCTTATTAGGCTTTTCTTCTAGCATGTTTTGCTACTGGAGCAGACTCTACAGAGAACTCTTCAGTGTCAGCGAGAAAAGAAGTACTAAGGTAAAATAAAATAAAAGTAACATAAATTAGAATAAAAAGGTGTATAAACAATGAAATTAACTTACAACACGACCTCATTTATAGGACTCCCTACTTCCAACTCCAAAATCTTTTTTTTTTAAAAAAAAAAATGCTTATGTTGAGAAACCTTTATGTTTCGGATGTTAATAAATATATAAATAAAATTGAAAATAAAATGTAATTTTTATTTTTTATTTGTGTATTTATGGTTTTTGATGAAATGTAATTAAAATAAATAAAAATAGCGTAGCTTGTTTTTATAATTATTTTAATATACATTGAAATCAAAAAAAAACATTTCTAACATAAATGTTTCTCAGTAAAAAAAAAAAAAATTGTATAAATCAAAAAAGATATAGTAATATTTATTACATATATGGTGTTGGAGACCATATTTTCTTTTTAAAAAAAACATTTCAATTATAATAATAAAAAAAAATTAAAAAGAATACAAAAAAATAAATATTCATGTATCTAAAGCCTTCCTTAAAAGGTTTTCGAGATTCTTTTGGCTAGCTTTTGCTTATGAGATGAGTATTTCTCATTCAAAAAACTTGTTACCATTGTTACCTTTATGGTAACAAGTCATTCTTAAATATGATTGGCTATACGTAAAAAAATTGGTATAATTGTTACCATAATATTATTTGGGTACCCCACAAGATATGGGAGTAGCCCAACTGTGAGAGGTACAGATATGCTGGTGGTACAAATTTAGTATGGTTAGATAGCCGCTATTTTTCCGCTTTTAATAAAAGATGTTTTGTGTCTTAGTGGTAAGAACCTGCATCTACGTAATTAATGAACCGGATTCGAATCCTTTAGAAAACTTTTGTTTTTTAATTTTTTTTCCATTTTTTCTGTTAGAATTATTTTGTTTTCTTTTGTTTAGAAAACACGGAATACCTCAGAAAACAAGCTGTACTTTTTAAAATATAATCTTAAAACTCTTTTTAATAAACTGTAAAGTTTTTAAACCTTTTTTCATAGTGTTACAAATGGAGTACTAGTTATTTGTAGAATGGGTAAAATATTAGGTATAAAATAAAAAAAGATTACTTTATAAGTTCAAAAGAAAGTGAGCACCAGGTTTATAGTTGTCCAACTAAAATGTGTTTTATATAAAGGATATAACATGTTAGAAATAAAATAAAAGAAAATAGTTTTACAGAGAATTTGTTGTACTTACGTAGTATATTCAATGATACAAATTTATACATAATTTATACAAGTATATGTTCTCACATATTGCTTACATAAATTATACACAAATGTTGTATATTACATATATCTACTCAGACACCTTCTATTGTTCTCTTTTATCGATTATATAAGCATTAGACTGTTTTAATTCTTATCAAGGACAGATAACTGGTTCATAAATAATGCCCCAATTATTTTGAATGAACAAGCCTCTATCCTGGATCTTCTATTTAGAAAAGCCAATTAGAAAGATAATAAGTATTGCCGCTGTTACAATTGACCTTCTAAAAAAACTATTTATATTTCCAAATTGCTCATCCACTATTAGATGGTTAACATTGTCCATGTTTCATATTAAGTGGATAAGCGCTTATTTAACTTATTTTGTATATAAGGCACACATTATTTCATTAATAAAAAGAAGAATCCCTTTTAAAGTCTGATAAATTCTACGTTTATTTTCTTTATTTTTCTTTTTTTGATATTTACTCCTATTAGCATAACCGTCAATATCACAGAATTATATAAATAAGAAAATAATATAATTCAAGGGATCTTTTGTAAAATAAGAGAATGAAAATATCTAGAAAATAATGTTTAAGGTAAAAGTAAAATGATCTTTATTTAATATGTAATTTTTGTGGTATTTATATTCAAAGATGTCAATTTGGATAACCTTTGATTCTTGTTAAATAATTTGATATCTAGAATAAGTTTGTTCCTTTTGATTCTCTGATAAAGATAAGGGATAAACTATTCTAATTATCGGAATAACTAAGTTTGATGTTTTTATAATCAGGAAGTATTAAAGGTATTATAAAGTAAAATATATATCTGAATTTAAATGAAGGATAATCCTTAAGCAAATGTGTATTAAATGTAATGGATAAAAGATATATAAAGTAACATATCGGAAAAAAAGGGAAGTGTAACATAAATCTGAGGTTTGGAAGTAATAAGCTGAAAGTAAAAAGGTAATTTTCGGACTGAAAATGGGTATGGTAAAATAAGTAAGAAATAAAAACTTGTTCAGGGAAATGTGATAATAAAAAGAAATAGGAAAAAATAGATATTTATGTAGTGAAGATTTAACGGTTCGTAACAATAGTAGAAATAAAAATGAATATAATTATAATTTAAAAGTTTAAAAATAAATAAGTATATGATTATTAGAGAAAACCAGATTTCTTTTTAAAAACCAAAATTTGATATTCCCGTTTAGCTAAGTTTTCATAATGTATGATATACATTTTACTTTTTTGGTCCGTTATTAGGTCGTTAAGCGTTATGCCTACGCACTTTATTATTATAATTCTTCACTTATTACCTGTTTTCGAAACTTTGTATTTGCATACTTTATGTTTTTCGTTTAAATAAACTACTATACAAAGTCTTTAAATATTTCTATATTCTCTGCCTCATCTTTGATCTCAGTCTCGCTTTAAATATCGTCAACTAAATAGTAAAGAGAATACACTAATTAAATTTTTCTGCTATCATTAATATTACTGATATATCTTGCAAGAACAGAGATATATATTATAGTAGAGAAGTTCCTGACAATAAAGACGTGTTATTATTTGTTACTGAATTATTCTAGAGACTTCTATCAAGATATTACTGATTATTTTATTGGTTCAATCTGAGACATGGCAAGGAATACTATTGACAGCTGAGAAAGATAATGTAACCAATAAGTTATAGCATATTTTTTATAGAATGCAACTATCTGTGCAAGGTAAGATACGCTCTTTTCAAGTAGTACTCGTTAAAGATATTAAACAAATAAACAATAAAAAGATTACATTAATGATTATGATGTAGGTCTTCGTAAAGTATTCTGGGATAATATCCCAGACTTATATATAAATAAAATGGTACATGGTTTAAAATACAGGTACATTTAATATCTCTTATCTCATTTTTCTTATACTTATCAAACTTTTTTTACCTCACTCTTCTTATTTATATAACTTTTTCTTAACCTTTTTATCCATTACTTTTTCAAATTATATATCAATAAATACAATTTTTATCTTACATAACTGTTGTATCTACGTAATATATGTAACAATATCGAATTAGACATAGATTATACAAGTACTCATATTCTCATATAGTCACTTACATAATCTATATACAATTAGACTATTTCTACTTATATGACTCAGATACCTCTTAGCGTTCTATCGATTGAATATAAATTTATTAAAGACTGTTAATACTAATTGAATAACTAAGATAACTGGTTTACATAAATAATTGTCACATCATTTATAATCCACAAGCCTCTATCTGGTATTTTTTAGCCGTGAAGCCAATTAGAAAGATAATAGGCATCGCTGCTATTATAATTAACCTTCTGAAGAAACTATTTCTATATTCAAATTGCTCATATTTGAATGGCTTGCTAATACTGTCTAAGTTTCACATCTTATGATAAGCGTCCATTTAAATCCAATATGTATATAAGGCACACACATTTTCTTATAATAAAAACCATTACCTTTTTAAAGTCTGATAATTTTCTGTTATTATATTTTATTTTTTGTATTTTGATATTTACTTTTATTTTATAACCGTCAATATCACAATAGCTTAAATCTTCTTAGTTCTATATACTAACTTGCAAATGATCACGTGTTATAATATAATACAGTAGAATAACATTAAACACTATAGTTACCTTTTAAGAACAAATATCTTCATACGACCATATCAGTATATTGTAGGTATGCTTGTGTACCTAATGGTTTTTGTTTCACGATTCAATCATTTTTGACAGAGTTATAGCACTTACAATTTTTTGATCTCACTGCTTAAAGGTCTGATTTTTAATTGGCTATTACAAGCGGAGTTTTTTCCGTAGAGGTTTAAATTTTTTTCATGTTGTTGCCACGTTTTAGCTGCGTCGAATAAACCCCCACTTGTGTTACAACAACAAAAATTAAGTTCAGAATTGCTCTACTACCATATCTTATTGTTAAGCCTATTATTTTGAGTACAATGGTTCCGCCATAGTGCTAACATAGAAAGGGCACTTAGATCTACTGCTATTCTTCCAACGCTTACGATCGTCTTCTGTTAAATTACGCGAATTTCGATACTCTCCATCTTTTCTACATTTAAGGTGAATAGTTGTTGCGGAAGAACGTGCAATTACTAATTCAAAATTGTTTTCAAGAGCATAGTCTTTAAGAATGTTTACTGCAATGTCTTTTGTTGAATTTTCAGGGATAAGCGGCAAAGCCATTGAGATTTTAAAAAACTTAGTACTTGTTTTATTATAATTAGAAGAGAAAGATTGTTTTATTTTGAAACAATTTTCATGGGGTTCACTATGGCGGAACTTATGGTAACAGCGTCCAATATGGTAACTACAGTGACCCGCAAAACTGTTTTAATGTTGATACTATTTTGCTTTACCACAGTTTGATACAATCTACAGATACAATTGCTATAAGCATGTTGGTATTCATTCGAAAGAGAAAACTGTTGTTTATTGATTGGAAGTAATTTTGTAAACATATGACGTCATAAAATAAGATACAAGCTATTTAAGTTGGCTATGGCATTGAAACAGTTTTGCACGCATTTTAACTTTGTAAAAAAATATATACCACAACTTGGTATTAGGTTCGTAACACTATAAGAAAAAGCCAAAAATGCTCTCCTAGTATACTTAACATATTTGTTTAGCCAAAAAATAAAGTAAGCCCTAATCTCATTCCGAAAATTTCAAACATGCGGCCTATTCCAAAATCGTCTTATAATGACGCTACTAATCTTTTAAACCCCGGTGAAAGTGTGAGAGAAGTTGCTAGAAAAATTAGTATCAGCCCCTCTACCGTTTGTAGAATTAGGAAAAGCTTGAAACCGGAGCTTAAAAACAGTAAAGGCGGTAGACCAGCAAGTCTTTTCACAGAGGATAAAAGATATTGTGTACGCTTGGTAACAAAAGAGAAAGTAGATAATGCTGTTAAAGTGAAAAAATAACTTGAAACAAATATTGGAATACAAGTAAGTCCCGATACCGTAAGAAGAGCACTCCGAAGTAGCGGCTTAGGTGCGATTGAAAAGAGTCGAAGACCAGCAATCGAACCAAAAAACGCTCGTAAACGATTAGCATGGTGTAAAAAATATTGTGATTGGACTGTAGATGATTGGAAACGAGTTATATGGTCAGACGAAACGAAAATAAATAGATTTAACTCGGATGGTCGTGTTTGGACATGGATAAGAGATGGAGAAACCATTCAGCCTAGACATGTTAAGGGTACACACTAAGGCGAGCAGAAATGATAAATTTATCATCACTGCTAATCAGTGATGATTGAATTATCATTGCTGATAAATTTATCATTAATGATTAAGATTTGTCACTGATGATTAGGATTATCATTGATGATTGGGACTATCATCAGTGCTTGATTTATCATCAGTGATAATAATTTATCATTAATGATTCAGCTATCAATATCGCTAGTTTAACCTTAATAAAATTTATTTGTAAAAAAAAAAAGATTATTGCTCTTATTGGATCATTAAAAGGTCATTACATAAAATATTTATTCAATAATAGGGTATCGATAGCACATTTTGAGATACATTTATATATAGAAAATAAGGAATTATAAAATAAAGCGAAATTTTTTATTATTTACAAATGATTTTTTGTGGGATTTATGTATATTAAGGGAAAGGGTATATGTTTATATAACAGTCTGCTATTATCTTCTAGTATGTACAGGAATTAATTAGGGTATAGTAGAGTAAGAGGATAATACACACATGAAAGAAGCTAATACCCTGAATAAAAGAAAGAGTTAGAATAAAATATTAAGTCTGAATCAAGTGATATAATTACCATTTAGCTTTACAAAAGGCAAAAAAGCCTTAGAGTGAGTAGTAATAGAAATACAAGCTTTATAAAATAAAAAAAATAGTGTTAGAGCTAAATAAATTATATACTTGACAGAACATTACCTGATCTCGAAGAATGGGATGAATTACAACATGATTGGGAACAATTGTACACAAAGTTCAAAAAAAAAAGAACTTTTATTTATTTGTAAAAAAAAAAAAGAAAAAAGGAAGGAAAAGTAAAATAAAAAACGAAAGGAAAAGTAAAATAAAGAAAAAAACAAGCTATTTATATAAAAAAAAAAAAAGAAAAGAAAAGAAAGGCAAAGATTCTATTGGTCTAACCTCTTTTTCTCTTCTCTCCTAATACCTGATTAACTCCATCAATACTTACCTGTGATAATTCAATTTCTTCTACCATATCAGCGATTGAATACTCGTCGACTTCAATAGCGACCTATTATGTCAATCCCAAAAAAAAAAAAGTTAATAATACGAATAAAATTAAAATAGCTTACGTTCGATTTCCCTCCGGCCTTTCTTGAACCTTCGTTACGGATAGGTACATGATTCCTCCTTCCACAGCATTCCATAAAGACATGTCGACAAATGCAGGTAAGATTAACGACTTGTTGTAGTAGTACTATTTTTTTTTCTTCGTTTAATGATAATAATAATAATAAAAGGTTAATAAAAAGATTGTTTTGTCTCAAAAAAAAAAAACAATTTTGCCAAAAAAAAGATTTATTTACTTTGATCGTGACTTGCGATTTCTTAAGTGATGTTTATTGTGAATATTTGTAGTGCTGAAGTTAACGAAAGTCTTGATGTTCCTAAAAGAATAACCCGTGAAAGTTATTTTACGATTCTGGTTGACGGCAGTATTAATTTAGAATTAAGAAAGAATAAAATAAAGAAGTTACAATGATGCTTCAAAAAAAAAATGCTCGTATATATAGTATTTCACTGGACGGAATATTAAATATAACGGTAAGTCAGTGTTATGAAAAGGAAAATATTATTCACTGATAAACTTATCATCAATGATTGTCTAACGATTGAGATCACTTTTATTTCAAATGACGATTTTTTGTTAGCAAAAAAAAAAAAAAAAAAAAAAAAAAAAAAAAAAAAAAAAAAAAAAAAAAAAAAAGTGAGAAAAAAAAGTAAATCTGTGCTTAATTTAGAGGAGCTTCAATCTCACTGATAATTTTATTTCTGTACAGCTTAATTTGAATCATTACTGACGCTGTAATCAGTTCACTGATTCTGCAATCATTGATGATTAAATTTATCATTTTTTCTCGCCATAGTGAAAGGTTGGTTTATTTGAAAAGAATAAAGAGTATATAATATAAAAAGTTGTCAATAAAAAAAGCGAGTGAAAAAAAGACAAGCAAAAAAAGGTTAGATCTTTATGATCTACGTGATGAAGAAGGTCGTCCTCGTCCTCTATTAACTCTTGAGAAACATTTATGTTTCAAATGTTAATAAATATATATATAAAAAGAAAATAAAATTTTAATTTTTATTTGATTTTTTATTATTATTTTTATATACATTGAAATCAAAAAAAACATTTGTAACATAAATGTTTCTTCTTGGTCTTCCACGTTGACGAGGTGGAGTGGTTGATGGAGCCTCTGAAATATGTTGATCTGCTTGATGATTATTTCTAGTAACTGGTACTGTTTGTCTTTCGATACCCAATCCACTAACTCTTGGTGTGGAAAAAGATGGGATGATGAAAGAGAGGTCATCATCATCACTTTCTTCGTCTGTAGTTGAGTTGTCACGGACGTGGCAAGGGGACAGGGAAACAAGGGAGTTGATTATCTGATACAGGACAAAATTATAACTATAGTAATATATAATTATTATTATAATATAAAGAGGAAGAGAGAGAGAGAGAAGTAATGGTAGGAATGGTTTATTAGATAAGATCTTGAATACAGAAAAGAAGTAATAAAAATGTTGTCTATTTATATTAAATGACAACCACTAAAGTTAAGTATAAAGACAGGGTACAAGGGAAGCATGGGAACGGGATACAAGGTACTGAGTACAAAGAAGCAGGGGAACGGGGTACAAGCACCTAGGCTAAATAAAACCGTTATTTTTTTTAAATCAGGCGAACAGTCGCTCCTCAGCGAATAAACGTTTATTTTTTAGTAACTGTTTACCTCTCAGCGACTAGCCGCTCAATTTAAGATGGATAAAGCGAACAAAAATAAAAATAGAGCTGAATTTTAAAAAAAGGCGGTCTATTCCGGATACAGCGCCTTTTTGTTCGCTTTTTTTTTTTTTTTGGGCGAACAGTCGTTCCACAGCGAACAGTCGTTGAATTTTAAGTAACTGTTTATCTATCAGCGTCTATTTACTGTTTTTGAGCGAGTATCCGCTGTGTTTTTATATATTTACTCCGTTTACGATGGATAAAGCGATTTTTTTTTGAAATCCATTCTTTTTTTTTTATTTATTCGTTAACAGAGCAAATATTCCCTCAAAATAACGATCTCGTTCAAAACCAGTGGATACTCGCTCAAAAACAATGGATACTCGTTCGAAAACAGTGGATACTCATGGATAAAATAAATCCACTCAAGGAAAGTAAATCCGTTCAAGAAAAAAAAAAGTTCATAGTTCATATAAGTCTAGTGAATAAAAAAAACCTGATTTTCTATTGTCATGAACATTTAAAGTTATATATCTCGTCGAGTTTTTTATATTGTATTGGGTCAAGTTGTTTTCATGCGAGATGTATACTAGCAGTAAGATCATTTTGTTTTATTTTTGTAGTAAATTTATTATTTTAAAAAAAAATTCCATTTACACTACAACAGTTGGTAAATATATATTTACCGTGATTTTCACATCTGTTTACTATCATTCTGTCTTCTACCTCTTGCTGTTTTTTTATATTATCGATCAGTGCAATAAGTGGAAGATGGTAACGTCTTTTTTTTTCTTTATAATAAATAAGACGTTAAAGACTAAATAAAAAGAAAAGTAACGCCACCAAAGTTAACCCAAAGATGTTGATGCCAAACTTGGTCAATACATTAGTCGAGGAATCAAGGCTTTTAGTATAGAAAAATACTGAAGTTGCTGTTTTTTGAATACTTTTATTTATTTTATTTATTTTTTTTATGTAAAAAAAGGGGGGGGGTTTCCCAAGCTAAATTTTAATGAAAATGTGACTTTTTTTTTAAATAGTTTTGGAAAGAAAAAAAAAGGTTTTTTTTCTCTTTTTTAACATAAATTTATTATAGAGCCGGCTGTTGTTTTCATGTCTACATCAAAAGCAGTAGAAGGAGATATAACAAATAAAGAGTCAGACTCTTTAAAAGTTACATTCCTCCCATTCGTAACCTGATGCACCATCTTCAATAAACCGACTACCGTAATAATATCCGCAATATCAACAACTACCATTTTTTTTGTTTCGGTTTCTTTGAATGGTATTACGACGGGGATACAGGAACTATGAGCTGCTACGGAATGAGTTTTCATTATTTCAAGCAAAGCGTAGAAGCTGCCGTCACCTTTAAACGCGTATTGGAAGAAAAAGAGAACCCGGCCTACGTACCAATGAGTCACCCTCTTTAGTGTTCTTCCACTACAAAAAAAAAAGAGGGAAAAAAATTAACTTACAGGGTAAAATATAAAATTAAAAAGCTTCTTAAAACTTACCTTCTTATTTTATGTGTCGAATGAAATAGAACATGTTCACCTCCACGTCTAATTGTGTTCTTTGACAGTGTTTTCTTAAATATAGCAGAAGTGAACACACGCGAGTCTTGCCAGAGTTTTCCAGATGGTACAATAGTTTGAATATTAATAGTAATTGATGTGATAGGTTCATTCATACTGAAAAATCTTTTTTTGTACGATTTCAAAGCATTAACCAACTTCTTCATAGTTACCAAACCATCACCGATGATAGTACTATCATTGGTATCAACTAGCTCGAATGGCTTATAGAAAGGAGCCCATAACTGTCCATAAACCTTGTTTTTTGATGGGTGATAGATAAATGTGTTGGCAGAATCGGATTTTGGTTCATTTGGATTGAAGTCGAGCATTTTAGTATTCTTCAAGAACGAGTAAAGAGCTGTTCTCTCCATGATATTATTTGCATTCTCACCAACATTTATTCTTGATCGTAATTTTTTCTTGTAAGCGCCTAAAAAAAAAAATAATATATTTTCTTTTATTAACTGATACTTATATATTAGTTACCAATTTCTCTTTCCATTGATCTTACAGATACACAACGTAGGATGGAGCATTGACGAATAGTATATGTAATATGGCAAAGCTGATGCATGTTGACCTTGTAAATACAATTGGATATTCTTTTTTGAGCTATAAGTGAATCAATGTACTCGAACCAGATTTCAAAACATCTTTTTTTTTGTTAGGAAAAAAAAAGGAGAGGTGAATTAGTCGATATATATATATATGATACACTACTGAAAATACTAACCTATCAATCTCTTCAAGGTCTTTCTGGGTTATTCTAAATTGAAGCGACAAAGAAATACCACGGATTAGACTTAAGAAGCCAGTAATGACTCTCAAATCTTTGAATTGAGATATGATCAGAGTTGGAACTGTTGGAATTGAAGTAAATTAGACGATAAATTATCGAGATAAAACTTAGAGAAATTTATTAATTAAAAATAAACTAAATAATAATCCCTTTTTATACTTCTTGACAACCGTAATCGGTGCCTGATCTTATTGTTATGATAGGTTCGGGTCAATATCTAGACTCAACCTTCTCACTTTCAAATATATATATTCTACTCTTTCGAATTGACTATAAATATTCTTTGATCCAATCCCCTTGATCGGATAACATGTCCTTCCGGTAATCTCCACCTTGTTCTTAATAATGACAGGGTGGTCGAGTCGTCCTTATTGGATATGTTATGAGTAGGTTGATGAAACGTTCCTTATATTTTATTTATATATTTCTGACTAGAACTTTTTCCCGTATAATTATATTTTATATAATTAAAGGATTGTAATTACAAGATATAGAGTATTGTTACTGTATATTTGTTTTATTATTATAAAGGAGATATTTTTTATATGTCCTAGAGTATATTATTTATACTATATTCATATCATTGATGTGAGTTAATGTATTGCTTATAACAATGGGTGTTCCTTTCTTTTATCCAGAGTAGCTAGTTCTGGATCAAGACCAATGTTATTACAATATCTCTTATCTCGCATTAATGTTATTGGATTAAAATTTTTATATTTTAAGTCAGAAGTAGGAACCGTTTTCACTAGAAATGTCCGTATTGATTTCGGTGTTTAATAATAATGTATCGGGATGCATTATTATTGAAATATTAGAAGTTTTTATTATTAAGCTTGTTTTTATTCATAATATGATTATTTATATGTTTTATATAAACATCAACCTCAAATACGACAGGAACACAATATAAAAGGTAGTCAAGCCACTCACTAGACCTATAAAGTTGTTTTACATTACTTTGGTCAATTGCCAACCAACTTCCTTTAAAACAAGATGCTGGAATAAGAGATCTTGATGATTCCATACTTTTCTTAATAGCTTCGAAAGAAGAATTCGACAATTGGAAAGGATATTCAGTTTCGTTACCACAGTATTTGAAGTGAGAATTATATTTTGGAGACATCATAGAGAAAACATCCTTGGCAATATTAGAATACATGTGCATTTCGTCGATAGGATGAAACGCGACTGAAATAAATGATACAAGGCTACCGAAGATGCTTGGGGAACGTATACCGTAATCATTGTCGATCTATGTAAGTAGGCAGTATTAGTAGATATAATTATAACTTATGTATATAAATTTACTTACATATAAAGGGGTTTTATCTTTCAATAGTAAACTTTGCTTAGATCGTAGCTCTTTATTACGTTCATGAAAGTACATTCCATGCTTACCGGCAACAACTTTACCGCCAACATCATACGAGTCTGTTCTGTGATTTCCGGCAGATAAGCATAATCGACAACCTGTCTTACAACTGTGACCTCCAAAGTTCATTAATTCGTTACATTGCACACCGTCACCGGAGATAAACATCGGGATTACTCTACTGATAGCTACTTGAAGTCCATTTTTTTTTACAAGAAGGGGTGTACGACTTAAAGAAGATAGTTCTCTTACGATAGGTCTTAAATAAGAGTTAAGGTCGATTTTAGATTTACTAAAAATGATGGCGACCTGGAATGTGTTTTCTCTAGTGAATCGCTTTTCATTTTTAAAAAAAAAGTAAGTATGTAACCTACATATGTGTATATACATGTATAAAAAATACTCACCTCTGATATGTCGTAGTTTAATACAACGCAATGCACCATAACTAGTTTGGTTCTAGAGAACTTTGACCGGAAGCCATCTATGTCCAGTTTTATAGCTACGTCGTACTTGTTTTCGAATAAATTGTTCTCAACAAAGTTTGCATATAATTCACCATCAAAAGCGTCTGTATAAACCTTATCGGATGAAAATCTTTGTTTTAAAACATGATCTTTGGGGAAATTATCAGCTCTATAAGCAAGCCTTTCACGAACATCATCACATATCAATAGTTCGGCTATCTTATCAGTAATATTGACCGTTTTCAAAGTGCTGGTTTTACTTTTTGTTGCACCACAGATAGGACAGGCGGTAAGGGCGATATCCTTTCGAATATCATACAAGTAGCATCCATTAGCGCCACAAATTTCATGTGATGTAACAAGATCTACAGGAACTTTGGTTTTGACAAGCGTATCGCATGCCTCTCTTGCAAGGATTTTACTTGTTTTGCCTAAAAAAGAAAATATTTGGGAGTTATTTTTTTTTTTTTTTTTTTTTTTTTAACTATGGCTTTACTTATGACTTACCTAGACTTGTATCTGCAATTATTTCATTAATAAGCCGGGATAAGAGTCGATGACCTTCTCTACATATGTTCGTCTCTTCACAAATATTCATCAAACGTACGCTATATTCTTGAATTGGACTAAAAGGATAAGATGGTACATAAATATCACGCTCAATGTATTTGGAGTTACTGTTGACTGTGGGATCAGTCGTTTCTATATGTGTTCATAAAAAAAAGTAAGTATGTATAAATATTAATCCCATCTTATTGTCTTCTTACCTCTATCACTTAAAATATCTTCTTCTTCTTCACGGTCAGATACAATCTCGTCATCTTCAAAAGAAAAATCAATATTATCAAAATCATCATCATTTTCAAGACGTGTCCATTCGGTTGTATTCAAACCATTTTCTTCAAGATAAATCTGATCATTGTTAGATAATTCTGTAGTAACAGCAGGTACGGTATCGAGAGGAGTATCACCACGGAGGATTTCATCCAGACGATTTTCAATCTTTGCATAAGAGGCATTTGTTCTTGCCCTTTTGTATCTTTTATGGATAAGAGTTTCTTGTGTGAATTGCATGTTAAGGTAAAAAAAAAAGTATTGTAGTAGGTATATATATAAAAAAAATATTGTAAAGGTTTTCTTTCCCCTTTATATAGAGGATCCCTCAATGCTTGGCTTACGGCAAACATTTTGAAATGCTTTTTTTTTTTGAACTAAAAGAAGAGATATTACTGGTGCGTACCTTTTTTTTTTTAAAAAAAAAAAAAAAAAAAGATCTCGGTAAATGCAGTTACGGACAGTATAGAAGCAATAGTAAGTACGAGTTTTATACAGTGTATATATTAGAAAGCATTTTATTAATCTATATGTAATAGTATTTCTCTTCATATTGATATTGATTGATGTCCTTATGACAATGGCGTCGTTTTGGCTTCAAAAAAAAAAAGTTTAAAAATAGGTCTTTGTTCAATATAATTACCTAATGAAGATACTTCACCGTATTTTGCTTTAAAGAATCCAATCACTTTTATCTTCAAAAAACATATCCTTTTAAACTTATGTATCCGTAATGACAGTTGCCTAGAAAAAGATATTTGCCTTTTTAAGGCTGACCGGTTTATTTTATTCAGGTATATAAAAGAGCTTCTTTTTTTTTGCATTATCAATTACTTTTATAATTATTAGAATTACTACCTTAAACATGGACCAATACTCTCAAGACCTTTCAATTATTCAAGACTTCAATATGGGCTCTTCTGGGTCACTGCCTTCTTTTTCCATCCCTAATGCGTCTACTCAGGCATCCTCTTTTAATTCCTACCAGACGCCTTATAACTCATCTGAATACGTTCATGTCAGTAGAATCGAAGAAATTTTGATCAAATCTGTCGAAAGTATTGTTGACCGTGTTGTTGAAAAGCACACCAATCGTATACTTGCTGCTACGAGTGAAATTGCCAATGTCCCTGCCCCTTTGGATTTATCTACTACTCGTAAGTTAATGAGATATAAAATATAAGCTATATTTAATTCTAATTTTTTTTTAAAAAAAATAGTTAACACTCTCTCTTCTGACTGTAACACTTCTCTTCAAAAAGTGAGAAGCTCTTTGGATAAGATCTTTTCTTCTGACGTGATCCAGCGCATCAAAAACGATCCCAATTACCACGGTATTCGATGTGTTGCCAAGACGTCAAGTATTGTAAGCGAAACAACAGGTATGGTTGTGAATTTGACCATGAAATCAAAAATACTCAAGGCGTCAAAAGAGTACTTAATTGCCGTGAATGACCCTATTATGGCTGGTACAGATGAGGATGAGATCCAACGTGAATTAGGTGACAGGTATGAAGCTACTTACAGCGCTTTGAAGAGTTTCACGTTGGTTCAAATATTACCAAATCGAAGTGCTGGTGTAAAGTGGTCTTTAATCGATGGAAAAGAAAGAAACTTTTTGGCGTTAATGGCTGAACATTATGTAATTACTGTGTTAGGAAAAGCCAATTCTTTACCATTATTTGGCTTTAACAAGCCTTGGGGTGCTACTAGCCTACTCAGTACTACTATCAGAAATACTGCAATTGGAAAGAAATGTAAAAGCGATGTAAGTATGATGTGCTACTTTTTTTTAAAAAAAAAAAGAAATTAACGAAATCATATATACATAGAATAATAATATTTTTCTTGGTGCCGGAATTGATATCTCTCCTTGCATTAAAAAAAGTAGTTTACCAATCGAATATGAGGCATCATGTAGTGACAATGATGATGAAGAATTGGGTACTGAAGATATCCACAAGATAAGTATGGAAGAAGTTGATGCAGACACAGATTCTGATGAAGATGAAGATGATCGCATCATTCAAGAAGCAACAAGAAGAATAGTTGCAAAACAAAAAATGAAAATTGCCGCTTTACAAAAGAGAAGGTAAAAAGATCTTGACATGTGTGTATAATATGATATTGACTTCTTTTTTTTTTTTTTTGGTATTCAGTAAAAAGAATGTTTCACAAAAAATGACAAAAAAAACAAAGAGTATAAATTCTTTTTTTTTCGTTTTTTCTTTTTCTTTCTCTTTCTCTCTTTTGCTCACTTTTTTTTTCTATTTCTTTACTTCTTTCTTCCACTTCTTTTTTTTTTTTTAATAATAATAAATCTTTTTTTAATCTCTCTTTGTATGCATAATAATTCCATATATTAACGATTAAACTTATTATTCTTGTGTACACTATTCTAATTTTTTTTAAATAGACAAACATGAACTGTTTCCTCTAGGCAATCGGTAACATACTTTTTCTTTCTCCATATTCACCTTCTAGTTTTATTTAAACTAGGTTGTGTCTCCTATACTCATGTTGTACCCATCTCTAATGTAAGTTCTTATTTGGAATGAGCAATAATAAATAAAAAAACTTCCGGTTTACTGATTTTATCCTTTTTTTTTAAAAAAAAAAAGCCGTAGTTCAATACTTTAGTTTACGGAGCTGCATATGTAAGTACCCATTTAGATCGTTTAAACTGCTGTATATTCTATTACCTGTATTCTTTATATTCTCTACCACGTTCAAGCACAGGGGTCTCTCCTGTAACAGTTCATATAATTGTATTTACTACACCATTAGCATCCTTATTATAAATGTATATATTTATTTAAATTTTTTTAATAAAAACAATAATTAAACTATAATATATATGACCCTTCTATCGTAAAAAAAAAACACTGTTTCAGTATAATTCGTTCCCTAAAAAAAAAAAAAAAAAAAAAAAAAAAAAAAATATGTTAAAATGAAAATGGATCCGTTAAAAGGAAATGGATCCGTTAAAAGGAGGAAATGGATCCGTTATAAGGAAATGGATCCGTTAAGAAAAACGAATTCACCTCATCCATCCAAAAATTCGCTCGGAAATGGATTCGTTAACTGCTCGCTGAATCTCAGCGGATAGAGTAAATTTTTTTGGCTTAGGTGAAGGTACTGAGTACAAAGAAGCATGGGAATAGATGCTGAGCAGGGGAACGGGATACAAGGTGCTGAGTACAAAGAAGTATAGGAATAGATGCTGAGCAGGGGAACTGGGTACAAGGAAACATGGGAATATATGCTGAGCAGGGAACGGGACACAAGAGTAAGAGAGTACAAGAGTACAAGATACTGGATGCTGAGTACTTGGGGCTAGGATATTAGATATTCCGACCTGTCATGCATATCATTACACAATCAATCCAGGAAATCGGTATCTGACAGGAGTTACACTTCGGTTCATGACATGAGTCCTCATCGAGTTCCTCTTCATCCCTAGCACGACGACGATTCACCCAAGCTTCAAAGTTACTTTGATCGCGATCCTCTCTTCTCTCTTGCTGCTCTGGTGTCTCTCCACTTCTAGCCTCCGTGAACATATCAGGTTCGAATGACCCCTGGTTGTTATCGCCTGTTTCAATGATGCCGGTGTTTTCAGAAAATTTTACCTCACGAAGAAAACGAGCCATACCACCCATCACATCTTCTTTATTATTAATGAACCATAAGTACTCCAATAGTTTACTTGGAGCAGATCGAACTGTACGATGTCTAGGCTTAATGAACACCTTCATATCTCTCCACAATAATTCAATTATATTAGTATGGATCAGACCTGATTCAGGGACGTGAGACACAACCGGATTTCGTTTACTTGATCACGTGTGGCAAAACCTTGAGAATGATTTACAACCTGATGCCCACGAAAATAAAGACCAGTACCGACACCTCCAAAGGTCAGTCCATTTGCTTCAAACTGGTCTTGTGTTTCTTGATTATGAAGACCTCTATAAGCTCTCCAACCATCTGAACGAATAACAGAACCTCGTGCACAATACTTGTAAATAATAGGAAGAAGTGTAGCAGCAACACGATTGGGAACAGTGCAAAAAAATCTTCTGCCAGCAACATATCTATGACGAGTCTCATCGATGTTATTACGGTTATCAATGTATTGATACGTCATAGGACCAGATTCTGGTATCAAGGCTTCAACCATTCCGAACACCCAAACACCTTCGACACGACTACCAACATTGTTTTTTCTTTTTCCGATTTTAGATTCGTCGATTTGAATATGGTGACAACGAGGGTTTACACCAAGACGGTTTTCAGGTGTCAAAACATGCTTCTCATAGTCTGAAAGCATCATGACTTGAATATCCCGAATGATTTGAAGAAGAGCTCCCTTGCTTAAGCTTCTACTATCGAAGATTTGTTGAAGAGACTCCTTACGCATATAGTCCGTCATAGAACCTAAAATCTTGTGTGCAGCTGCTTTTCTTTTGTACCAGAAAGAGTTCTTAGTGATGGTGGTAAGTTTCTTATAACGATGACCTTCATCCAAATCGGGAGTGCTGCTTACGTGAAAGTTTCCTGAACACTTGTAGTAGTACTGGTCGCGATCACCAAGGCGAGAAATAGCGCTAAATTTAGCGCTGTTGCTAAGCACTGGTGCTTGGTTTAGCGCTAGCGCTTCCGTTACGACTAACGCTTGGCTGATCACTATTGTTAGATTAAGCGTTGGCGCACATTTAAAAAAAAAACAGCATTACGACGGTATGGAATTAATCAGGTCATGGTATAAAATATTTATTCAATAATATAATAATTATAGCACATTTTGTAATAAATATTTATATATTCAGGTATATAAAAAAAAAGAGATTCTGAAAAAAAGCGAGCATTTTTATTATTTATTTATATGTGAATGTATATATTAAGAAATGGAAAAGTATATGTGTATATTATAGTTTGTTATTATATTTTGATACTGACAATAATAAAAAAAAGGGAATGGACATTCGTGGAATAAGACAATACCTATAAAAAAAAAAGAGTCAGAATAAGCTATTATTAAGCTTGAATCAAGTGAAATAATTACCTTTAAGCAAGCAGTAATAGAAATAAAAAATATATAGAATAGAAATAATAGAATATTAGATATATGTAGTTGTCTTCATAATTTATACTTAATAGCATTACCTGATTTCAAAGAATGAGATGAGTTACAACATGGCGAAAACCTATATAAGTAAAGTTCAAGACAACTTTTATTTTATTTTATTAAGAAAAATTGATAAAAGGAAAGGAAAAGCAATTAAAAAAAAACGAAATATTTATACTAAAAAAAAAAAAACGAATCCCCAGTGTTATTAATCTCGGGATTCGCCGACATTATTTCAACTGTTGGTTTAATTCAAAAGACTGACTTGATAAATAAACAAATTGGGTCGTCCAATTGGTACTATGTCATTTTGTCTTCGACAGCTTTCGATCAAGACATGTTCAAAAATGCCAGCAAGATAAACGACTTGTAATAGTAGTGTAAATTATTTCGTTTGTCTTAAAAAAAAAAAAGGATATATTTTTGACTTTTAAAAAAAAGGAGCTTCTACTTCGATAATGATTTGCAAATTATTACGAGATAAGCTTATTATAAAAAATTCAGTATATGTACAATAAATTGAGAAACGATTATTTATTATAAAAATTAATATCGAACAGAAAAATTTCATATTAAATATAATAGATTAATTTACACTTTTCTACAACATTTACAAAATCAATAATCCATAAAATATCACTAGATTAGATTTTAAATAAAAGTTTATTATATGAACGTAACTATAACAGTTTATGTTATTATATAATGTGTATACAAATATGAAAAAATTTAAAATTGTAATAAAAATATAATCGTTTCTCATTGGAATTACATCTTTATTATTTACCATATTTTATAGAGTTAGCAGTAGGGTCTTTTTTTATTGTTGTAACTAACAGTCGTAATATTCATTTAAAAAAGTAAAATAGTTATAAAGTAGTTGAATAGAGTGAAGCTTGAAAAAAAAAACGCATAGTTTATAAAGCCTTTTATTAAGCCGAAGATAAAATAACAATATGTCAAATGGTACATAAAAAAAATTCAGTGCTAAATTTAGCGCTAGCGCTTCACCAAGCATTGAAATGGTTTTTTTTTCGAAAACATAATTTTTACTAGTATTTCTTTTTTATTTTATTTTATTTTTTTGTAAAAAAAAGCTAACCCTGAGCTTGAAAAGATGGGGTTCCAATTTCCAGTGATTATTTTTTTTTCACCTGCTTAAAATTAGCGCTAGTGCTTCCCCAAGCATTCCAGTGCTTGTACAAGCACCAGTGCTTAAGATTTAGCGCTATTTCTCGCCGTGGTGATAATAAACAAGATGTTAAAGACTAAATAAAAAGAAAAGTAACGCCACCAAAGTTAACCCAAAGATGTTGATGCCAATCTTAGTCAATACATTAGTCGAGGAATCAAGGCTGTTAGTATAGAAAAATACTGAAGTGGTTGTTTTTGAATGCTTTTATTTATTTATTTTAGTTTTTTTATGTATAAACTCTTTTTTTTTTCGTTTTTTCTTTTTCTTTCTCTTTTTTGCTCACTTTTTTTTTTCTATTTCTTTACTTCTTTCTTCCACTTCTTTTTTTTTAATAATAATAAACCTTTTTTAAATTTCTCTTTGTATGTATAATAATATCATATATTAACGATTAAGCTTATTATTCTTGTGTACACTATTCTAATTTTTTTTTAAATAGACAAACATGAACTGTTTCTTCTAGGCAATCGGTAACATACTTTTTCTTTCTCCATATTCACCTTCTAATTTTATTTAGACTAGGTTGTATATCCTATGCTCATGATGTAGCCATCTCTAATGTAAGTTCTTATTTGGAATGAGCAGTAATAAATAAAAAAAACTTCCGGTTTACCGACTTTTTTTTTTTTTTTTTTTTTTTTTTTTTTTTTTTTTTTTTTTTAAAAAAAAAGCTATAGTTCAATACTTTAGTTTCCGGAGCTGCATATGTAGGTACTCATTTAGATCGTTTAAACTGCTGTATATTCTATTACCTGTATTCCTTATATTCTCTACCACGTTCGAGCACTGGGGTCTCTCCTGTAACAATTCATATAATAGTATTTACTACACCATTAGCATCCTTATTATAAATGTACAGTGACTAGCAAAACTGTCCCTATGTTGGGAAATATAAAACATAATGATTATTAATTCTAGAACATGTAACATTTGAGTATTGGTCTATAAGTAATATCTGGTATAAAAATGATGTAAATTTCATCTAAAAAAAAGGGAATCAAAATATCTCCTATGGCGTGAGAAACAGTCTGATTAATATGATCGGTACATAGGGACAATTTTGCACGGATATTTAAAATTTTTAATTTTATTCATATACTATCTTCTAGTACTTAGTCCAGTATCCTTTATTTTTAATACATTCTGCAATACGACTTGGCATACTTTCGATCACCTTTATACACTCTTCTGGCTTTAATACGTCATACCAAACTTCTGATACACGCTCATATAAGTCGTTCATACCTTTTGGTGGTGTATCATATTGATTTAAACGGATTTTTAGTAATTGCCACATGTTTTCGATTGGGTTTAAGTCTGGTGATTGAGCTGGCCATTGCATGACTTGATAATCCTGCTCTTTGAGGTAATTTTTAACTAGGTTTGACGTATGTTTTGGATCATTGTCATGTTGAAAATAGACTTGATCACGGCGTAAGTTTAATTTTTCACATGCAAAATCAATTGTTTTAGCTTGGTCATCTTCTAATATCTCCTTATACAATGTTTTATCCATATTACCATCAATCTTACACATCCAACCGGTGCCAGCATACAGTTGGGGAAAAAACTGTTCACGTGTTGCAAAAACCTTGGGGAAACGAGAGATATATACGTAAATACTTTAAACTTCCGCCCGAAAACAATATCATTTGTTTATTCAACGCCCAAGTAAACACTGCTTAAATTTGGGACAAAATAAATCATGGGAATATTTTTTGTGGACTTTTGTTTATTAAAACATTACGTGAACAGTTTTTTTCCATAGCCAATAAAAAGAAAATATTCTATTTGTGGCTGTTCTTGTTAGACTCACTGTCATGGACCAGTCTCATGGCCATTAGATTCCACGACATTCTACGACGTTCCATGAATAGACTATTCCTATTCATGCAGCTCATATCCAATCAAGACCAACTCCATGCATTGTGGCTCATGTTTCAGTCATGTACCCCATAAAGATGGGACTATGTTCCATCTTATGCGAACCCATGTTATATCTAAAAAGATATAAATACACACCTTTTCCCTTCCCCTTTTCTTCCCATTGAGAAATGTTTTTGTTACTATGATATAAGATATTTACTTTTTTACAATTAACCTCTATTTCCGCATTTTTTAAAAAAACATATATTATCTTCTAATTTATAAATATATTAAGTATCAATATAAATTTAATTGTACTTATAATAAACAATATTTTTATCTTAGTTTTCATGTTGATTATTTAAATAAAATTTCTTATATCTGTTCTGCTATTATTACAAAATATATTTTATATTAAAAGTTTCTGGGTTATTTTTTTTTTTATTATATCATTACATTTTATTTATTTTATTTTTATTTTCTGTTTTTGTAGATTATTGAATATTTTAACTTCATAAAAAACATTTCTCATTGTCGATTATCTCGTATACTCTTTTACTTCCCCCTTTACTTGATATAATAGACTACTCTTGAACACTACGATCCTGTCCCCAGTAACTAGTAGGTATCCTCTGATATTATTGAATAATATAGTTCAAGCCCAATTACTGACATTCACGCACTAAAAAACTATGCGTAACTACCTCAAATTACATAATAACCACTTCGATATTTAGAATCTGCTTTTTTTTAAAAAAACGTTATCTTTTTCCTATAATATCTTTTCTTCTAAATATGACTCGCCCATTACCTATAGATGTCTTAAATAACATGAAAGCTCAATTGAATCAAGGGAGGTCTATATCAGACATTTCTGCTAGTTTGGGAATCTCAAAAGGTGTGATTTCAAAGTACAGTAACAGGTGGTACCCCAATATAACACATAGTCAAGGCGGAAGACCAAGCATTGTCAGTAGTTACAGCAAGAATATAGTGCGTCGAAGTGTTTTAAACGGTGAACTACTCACTGCTACTGATGTTCATAAGGCTCTCCTTGAGATGGGATACAATTTAACAGCAAAAACTGCTGCTAACGTACTCAAATCACTTAATTTTTTTTCTGCCATAAAGAAAAAAAAGCCGTTCATGTCGAAAAAACACAAAGCAGCTAGGTTAGCGTGGGCCAAAAGACATGAGCATTGGACAAGTGATGATTGGCAACGTGTAATATTCTCAGACGAGACAAAAATTAACATTTGGGGCTCCGATGGCTGTAAGTACTATTGGTCTAGACCAGGCGATGAACTAAAACCACATCATATTGATGTTACCGTTAAGCATGGTGGTGGAAGTTTAATGATATGGGGCTGTATCACTTACGAAGGGCCAGGTTACGCTTGTCAGATATTTGATGGGACAATGAAATCAGAAGACTATCAACATATACAGTGTCAAGCAAAACTGTTACAATGTTTTATAATTTCCCACTAAATACGGCCCTAAATCAAAACGAGCAATATAATATCCTACAATATATATACCATTTGAAAGCCTAGCTCATTGGCTACAAAAACTATATTGTAATTTTTTGTAGGTTACTTTAAATGGTAACTCTATCAGTCATCAAAGTTATGTAGTACATTGTAACAGTTTTGCGCGGTTAAAAAAAGGAGGCTTTTATTTATTATTTTAGCTTTAGTACTTCGTCCAATAGCCTTTGGCATTAATACATTGTTCAATACGATTAGGCATACTTTCAATTACTTTTTGGCATTCTTCTTTTGTAATGACATTATACCATACTTCGGTTACACGCTCAAATAATTCTTGCATTCCTTTTGGCGGGATTTCATATTCGTTAAGTCGGATTTTTAATAAACGCCACATGTTTTCGATTGGGTTTAAATCAGGTGACTGGGGTGGCCATTCCATAACTTGGTATTCTTGTGAATGTAAATAGTTTTTTACTAGATTTGATGTGTGCTTTGTGTCGTTGTCGTGCTGAAATACAACTTGACTGCGATTAAGGTTTAATTTTTGACATAAAAAGTCAATTGTGGCATTCTGCTCGCCTTCCAAGATGCTTTTGTATAAGTCCTTATCCATGTTACCTTCAATCTTGCAAAGCCACCCAGTTCCTACATACGTAATTGCACTCCACAACATAATGCTGCCACCGCCATGCTTGACGCTCATCTTGACATGCTGAGGTTGAAGATGAGTACCTTCTCTAATCCAGGCCCAAACACGTCCGTCGGGGTTAAAGCGGTTAATCTTTGTTTCGTCAGACCATACAATGCGTTTCCAGTCCTCTAATGTCCAATGTCGATGAGCATGACACCACTCTAATCTCTTCTTGACATTTTGAGCATTAAGTAAAGGTTTGGAAGGTTTCGGAATAGAGCCTAAGCCACTACTTTTGAGAGCACGCTTGATAGTATCAACACTAACAACCTTCTTATGATCGTTTCAAACTGTTTACGGACCTTTGAAGCACTATCAACACGACCTTTAGTCACCAAACGTACACAGTAACGCTTGTCAGCAGCCGATAATACCTCTCTTCTACCACCCTTGTCCTTTTCACGCTCCGAACAGTACAATTTACCCACACGTGACACAGTCGCAGTACTTACACTGATTTTCTCAGCCACCTGTCTAATTGTTTGACCATCATTCAACATAGATATAATTTGATTCTTTTGATATTCTTGAATAGAACGCATAAGGCAATTTTTTAACAAAGTTTCAATAAAGTTGTATTAAAAATTAATTGGAAACCACAGAAAATATGAAGACCAATAAAATAACACATTTTTGTGTCGATTAAGACCATTCCTGGTTTTATTGCCAAGTTGTGGTATGAAATATTTTATTTTTTCTAACCGCGCAAAACTGTTACAATGTACTACATAACTTTGATGACTGATAGAGTTACCATTTAAAGTAACCTACAAAAAATTACAATATAGTTTTTGTAGCCAATGAGCTAGGCTTTCAAATGGTATATATATTGTAGGATATTATATTGCTCGTTTTGATTTAGGGCCGTATTTAGTGGGAAATTATAAAACATTGTAACAGTTTTGCTTGACACTGTACTAGACACTTCCCTTAACGATACCATGGATTACTATAATTTGCAGTATAACAATGTCTACTTTCAGCAAGATAACGATCCAAAGCACAAATCAAAATCAACAATGAAGTGGTTAAATGACAAAGGTGTTCATCTTCTGGAAGACTGGCGCGCTCAAAGCCCGGACTTAAACCCGATTGAGCATATTTGACATCATCTTAAGCTGAAACTCAGCTCTTATGAAACAAGAGCTAAAGGTATCCATGACTTGTGGGAAAGGTGTGATAAAGAGTGGAATACTTTTACAGAAACAGATTGCCAAAAGTATATTGATAGTATGCCTAAACGTATAAAAGCGGTGATTGAAGCCAAGGGTGGACAAACAAAGTATTAGTTATTTTTAATCACACGGAAAAAACTGTTCACGTTATATTCAGCGAAATAAAAAATTATATTAAATGATGCCATCATTCAAACTGTTTAAAAATTTAGTAGAATATGTTTGAGAACTAAAAGTTTATGTTCCATTAATATTGGGATCTTATGGAACTTATTTACTCGTATTTAATGCATTTTATATAGATTTTTCAAACACGTGAACAGTTTCTTCTCCCACTGTATACAGTAACAATACTCTATATTTGTAACTACAATCCTTTAATTACATAAATACGTAATTATATGGGAAAAAGCTCTAGTCAGAAAGATATAAATAAAGTATAAGGAACGTTTCATCAGCCTACTCATAACATATTCAATGAGGACGATTAGACAACCCTGTCATTATTAATGGCAAGGTGGAGATTACCGGAAGGACATGTTATTCGATCAAGGGGATTGAATCAAAGAATATTCTATAGTCAATTCGAAAGAGTAGAATATATACCAACGTCTTTAATCAGTCTTCGGAATTTAAATATTCAACCGTCTTTGAACCGTCGTCAGATTTTAAAAAACTATCATTTGCTTGGCACCAAAAAAATTATTTTTTAACCGTTTTTCAACCGCCTTTGAACTCTCTTTGAACCGTCTGAACCGTCTTTCAATTATTCTTTAATAATATGAATAATACTACTAGAGACATGGCTCTCTGTATGTTCTACTATATGGAATTCATTCCAGAAAACATAGACATTTGCGAAAAAAGACTTAGAGAAGCAAGTTGTGAAATTTGTTATAATGTAACACCCAATCAACCTGTACTTGTTACTCATCAACGAATACTTGGTAATCAGTTAACATATCGTAAATACTTGGACGTCGTCCCAGTTGAAGAAGCAGGACAAAAGAGGAAAAGACTTGAGTTTCGTAAGTTTTGAAAAAAAGAAAGTAATTGTGATATCAACACTAACCAATCTTTTAAGAAACCGAAGCACAAGTAGTTCAATTCGTGAATAATATTTACTGCATTGAAGATCAAGGAAATAGTGAGGTTTTTTTAAAAAAAAAACTTGTCTCAACTCAACAAATACTTGAAATAGTAAAAAAAATCTCCAGTTTGTTTGAGAACAAAACATTGCTTTCATTTGCTCGTTGGTGTTCTACGAATAAGGCCTCATTTTTAAAGGCTAAAGAAGACAAAAATAGCTTTATGTTATGAAAGACGTACAGTGGGCGGCAAAATTGTCCGCATGTTTGGAATTTCTGAGTATTTCAGCTTTAATATGCGCTAATTTACGTAGTCACGCAACATATTTTATATCATTTAAAAGCCACACATCTGGTAAGTCGAATGATATTAATTATATTATAGAGTGACATAGTTCAACCTCCGAAAAACTACTATGAATGTGAGCACTACATGCGGACAATTTCGCCGTTTAATATGAACTTTATTTTTTATTCGTTTAAAATGAGATTAATGATTAATCCAATATCCTTTGGCTTTTAGAACTTCTGTACAACGCTTGTTCATACTTAGCATGAATGGTCTAATCTCTTCAGCCGTTATTCCATACCAAATATCGATGATTCGTTGCTTATGCTCTTTCATTGATGCTGGAGGCTTATCATAACGTGAGTACAAACGTTTTTTCAAAATTTCCCAAATGTTTTCAATTGGGTTAAGGTCAGGTGACTGTGCGGGCCAAGTCATTGTATCAAAAGGCTGCTCTTCAAGCCACTGAGTTACTAATTTGGAGGTATGCTTCGGATCATTATCATGCATAAATGTTATATCTTTTGGATTAATACTATAGTCATGCAATGTTTTCATCAAATCTTCCTCTAAAATTTGTTTATAGAGCTCCTTATCGAGAGTATCATCTATAAACACTAAATAACCCATGCCGGACCAGGTGATACAACTCCAAATTTTAAAAGATCCACCATTATGCTTTACTGTTTGCTGGATTTGGGATGGGCGGACGTTTTCAGTGACCCTTTTATAGCACCAGTGAGCACCGTCGGAGACAAAACGATTGATTTTGGTCTCGTCGGACCACACTACATCTTTCCAGTCCATATCCGTCCAATCAACGTGCATTTTGCCGAACACTAGGCGATTTTTTCTGCTCTTTACACTTAATAGTGGTTTTTCAGGCTTCTTATATCGCTCAATACCTCGCGATGAGAGATACCTACGGATACTTCGATCGCTCAATAATACTCCCAGCTCACTTTTAAGCATTCTTGAAATTTCATTGGCTGATTCTACTCCATTTACAGTTACCTTTCTCACCATATAATCAATTGTTGTACTAGTAACTTTTTTTTTCTACCTGCTTTTTGCGTTTCTCTCTCCGATAATTCATTTTTTCCTATTTTAAAAACAGTAGACTTACTTACACCAGTTCTGGACGATGTTTCACGTATACTGAGATCACTCTCCAAACATTGTAACACGTTTTCCTTTTTAGATCGCGAGAGGTTGCGCATGTCAATTTACCTTAATGAATTTGTAAAATACTAGAATGAAAAGAAATTAGAGCTGTAATAAAGGCTTGCTCTGTAGTTGTTATAAGCAAATTTTTATCTTCTACCAAATTGTGGTTTTTGAATTTAAAAAATTTAATTTTTTTATAAACCGGCGAAATTGCCCGCATGTAGTGCTCACATTCATAGTAGTTTTTCGGAGGTTGAACTATGTCACTCTATAATATAATTAATATCATTCGACTTACCAGATGTGTGGCTTTTAAATGATATAAAATATGTTGCGTGACTACGTAAATTAGCGCATATTAAAGCTGAAATACTCAGAAATTCCAAACATGCGGACAATTTTGCCGCCCACTGTATATCATGGTAATATAACACTACTGCTAAGCTTGAACGTTGGCTAATATTTTTTTCTGTAGATTTCTTGTTGACCTCAATATGTGAATATTTGCCCAATTATCAACAAACTTTAAAAAATTTACAAAATGAAGAAATTGGTTACGCAAGAAAGTCTCCTTCCCCAGAAGATCGAGAAACAAGAGTAAGACTTCTTAACTCCATGATCAATAATTTGCGTTCTCGTTCCCTGGCAACACGCGTTTATGTTTCCTCTTGCTCACGTTCATCAACACCATTTCAAGAACAAGATCTTAAAAACCACGAAATTTATGATGGAGACACGCAAGGTAAATATTGATAGTACAGAACAGTCTTGCAGATTTACTTACAATATTCCGTCAACTTAATACAGAAGTGTTAAAGTACACTATTTTCAGAAATTATTTGCGCACTTATAGAAAAAAAAAATTGCGTAGAAATAAATTATTTTTTTGCGCTGATTTAAGAAAAAAAATTACGCTAAAAAAATTTAAAAAAGTTCGCATTTCTCAGTGCGCAAAAAGCGCAAAAAAAAAGTTTTATTTCTATATGGGATTACGATCTAAGCAGTCTTGGAAATTTGCTACTGAATATCTACTAAAACTTTCTAGATCACTATAAAGAATCTGTGTTGGAATTGAGGTAAATTAGACGATAAATTATCGAGATAAAACTTAGAGAAATTTATTAATTAAAAATAAACTAAATAATAATCCCTTTTTATACTTCTTGACAACCGTAATCGGTACCTGATCTTATTGTTATGATAGGTTCGGGTCAATATCTAGACTCAACCTTCTCACTTTCAAATATATATATTCTACTCTTTCGAATTGACTATAAATATTCTTTGATCCAATCCCCTTGATCGGATAACATGTCCTTCCGGTAATCTCCACCTTGTTCTTAATAATGACAGGGTGGTCGAATCGTCCTTATTGGATATGTTATGAGTAGGTTGATGAAACGTTCCTTATATTTTATTTATATATTTCTGACTAGAACTTTTTCCCATATAATTATATTTTATATAATTAAAGGATTGTAATTACAAGATATAGAGTATTATTACTGTATATTTGTTTTATTATTATGAAGGAGATACTGTGAGGGGAAAAATGGTACCATCCAATTGAGAAATTACTTGCTTTTCCTCCCATTTTTTTTTTGCTTACTTCCAAGTTTTGTAACTAGTATCAAATCTTCAGAATTAAAGAGGCTTTCAAGTGACATAGTATTTGTAAAAGAATATTTAGTATAGTACAAAATTTAATCAATAAAGTAAAATATTGGATTTTATTAAAATAGGAAAATATCTCAATAGCGAGTTGCTCCTCCTTTGGCCTTGACCACTGCTTCAATTCGAGCTGGCATAGTGTCCATATATTTAATACAGCCCTTTTGAGTAAATCCATACCATTACTTCTCAATTCGGTCTGCTAGTTCTTCTTTTGTCGCAGGTCTTGTTGCGTAATAGTCTGACCTCCGCTTTAGTAGATATCACACATGCTCTATAGAATTTAAATCCGGATTTTGCGCAGGCCAATCTAGCACAGTATCTACAGAGAATCTGTTGTCAATAAACCACTGTTTAGCAGTTACAGAAGTGTGCGGAATTGCTTTGTCTTGTTGGAAACATATGAGAAACGTTTCTATTTATATTTAATATAATATATAATTTTAATTACTTATTATTAAATTTAATTCTTATATTCAATTGTTTTGTTACATTTAAATAATATAATATAATTAATATTCTAAAACAAAGTCGTAAGTTTGAACTTACTACGTGCTTTTTATTTAATTTTGAAAGAAAAAAATTATCGCAAATTGGGGTTTCGTTCCGTTGCGAAATTGAAATAGAAAATGAAAAGAATGATACTATAATATTAGATCGTTTCTCTATGGTAATCGGAGCCAGCACTAAGGCGGAAGTTATGGTAAATTTTTTACCATATGAGACGATTCTGTGACCATAATTTATTAAGTCAGATATGGTAAATATGAGTTAGTATAGTGGTGTATACGGTAACATGAGACCATATTTTATATGGGCTCTTATTTCCTATTATCGCCTATATGTTACTATAAGAAATTTGGTAACGTATAGCCTATTATGGTCTATTTGTTACGATATGATATATAAGGTATCAATGTTATATTATGTCCTCTTTTTTCCCATATATAATTATTGTATTATGGTCAATTTGGTACCATATACGTTATAGGAACTAATATTGTATTATGGTCTCATTGTTACTTTCATCATTTATGATCATTCTTATGGCAAACCAAATAATTATCTCTTTATTTTGTATCAAATTATACATTTACGAAAAAAAAAAAAAAAAAAAAAAAAGGTGCAGAAACGTTTATCAATGTAGAGTCAACTATATTAAGTAACAGTCACTGTGGCCAGATAAAGTTGTTTTTTATACTAATAACAGTAGAAGTGTTTCTAAATATGCACACTGTAAATTCGGAAACTATGAGATAGTATGGTTACTGAATTTAGTATCCATGTATACTGGATTTATTATGCAGTATATTTTCCACTGAACGCAGTAAGTTGGATACTGAAATTGAAATGGTATCTTATATACCCTATTTAGTAGAAATTCCACTAAAAAATACGTCATGAGTCTGTTTATTCAGTAACCATTGCTCTTTATTCAGTAACCATTGCTCTTTATTCAGTAGCCATTGCTCTTTATTTAGTAGCCATTATTTTTTATTCAGTAACCATTATTTTTTATTTAGTAAATTCTCTGTTTATTCAGTAACCATTGCTCTTTATTCAGTAACCATTGCTCTTTATTCAGTAGCCATTGCTCTTTATTTAGTAGCCGTTGTTCTTTATTCAGTAGTCATTTATAACAACTTACTTCTACATAATATATATGGTTAAAATCTGTTTTACATAAATAGTGTTATTATCAAACTTACAAGTAAATAAAAAGCCAAGACATATGGTTAAACGGTTTCTTCTCTGTAAATATATAAACGTTTGTAGATATTAATAGGTGGTAAATAAAAATAACTAAAAGATGTGTACCTTAAGGTGAACCATAATAGTATTCAATGGTTAAATATCTAAAAGCAAACGAACAAAAAAAAAATTGTTTTAGCAGTGGAACAAAATAAAAAAAAATACTTTACTTAGCGTTTAGGGATACAATAGAGGCGAATGAACTAGAGAAGAAGAAAAACAGTTATGTTCCATTTCAAGAGATTCAGTTTATTGTTACCATTGAGATTAGTCTTTTGTGTATAAAGTGAAGTAAAAGTATATATAAAAAAGGAAAAGAAAAAAGGGGGGGGAAAGGCAAGGTCGCTTACGTCTGCGGTTGAAAAAAAAAGTCACCTTCTGCTTGGCTAAACGACCTCTTTTTTTATACGTGATTCTGAAATTTATATGGTAAGTCTTACGTATACTGAAAAAAAGAAAGCACGAATATATGTAGTAAATCAATTTTTTTTATTATCGTAGCGTCTCTATTTTTTTTTTTTTTTTTTTTTTTTTTTTGGATAACGTGGCAGTGTCTTTTTTTCTTTTTTTTTTCTTTAAATAAATTTATATATTTGTCTATATTATTTGTACTTTGATAATTAACTTATTCCTCTATACATGTAAGTGCTAAGATCTAAACGACTATGACGCTGTAATATACCTATATGTTATAGAACATTGATATGCACCTTTTTAATATTTTAATTCCCGGGTAAAGAAAAAATCTAAATTTAGAATAAAAAAAAGGGGAAGAGTATTTTCTACTGAAAATAGCGGAATATATTCCGTATTTAGTAACTATGTCCACTAATAACAGTATCATTTACTAAATATCTGGCCATAGTGAGTTTTAGAAAGAGACAATACAAATATGTAAATATATACCTTTATGTTTGGGGAAATTTTGAAGTCCCTTTATCCCACCAAAGAAAAAAAACAACCAAAGTTGACTATCTAAAAAGAATAATTTAGGCTAAATGAATGTAATTTAAACATTTTAAAACTTTAGCTCTGTACCTTTTTATACACAGTAATATAAATCGCGATTAATGTATCCTTAAAAAAAAAACGAAACCCGTTAAGCCATTTAACAATTACATAGAACCCCATCAAGAACCAAAGCTAAATATATAAAACGACGTTAAGATTAGAAAAGTAAAAATAAATTATGACATACCTTTTTTTTTTATTCAGCCTAGCTTGGTTAGCGCCCTACATAGATAAAATGAAAATAAAAGAAGGAAGTTGTCAAGTCATTTAGTCATTCCGGTAATCTTTACTATAAAGAATAACAGTTAAGTTAACAGAGAGTAAAAAAGAAAGAAAAAAGAATATAAAAAAAGAAAAAAAAAGAAAAAAAAAGAAAAAACTGTAACGATGTTATACCTTTCTGAAATGAGCGTTGTTTCTTAAAATATAAACTGAAAGAGGCAATGTAGTTGAATGAGCATCTTAAAATAAACTCTTCGTAATTAACCGAACATAGAGGCAGATTTAATTAGTGTTGAAATTGTAAAATCTGTTTATTGAAAATGAAAAAAAAGAAAGAGAAAAAAAAAGAGAGAAAAAAAAAGATTATTTTCCGTAGTTATTACGCTAAAAACATAGCCTAACAAAGGAGTTGGCCAATCAAAAGCTCATCTGGTTATTAGGCTCTTCTTCTAGCACGTTTTGTTACTGGAGCAGACTCTACAGAGAACTCTTCAGTGTCAGCGAGAAAAGAAGTACTAAGGTAAAATAAAATAAAAGTAACATAAATTAGAATAAAAAAGTGTATAAACAATGAAATTAACTTACAGCACGTCCTCATTTATAGGACTCCCTACTTCGTTCTCGGAAGACATAGCGGAATCCTCATTGTCCAGCTCCAAAATCTTTTTTTTTTTTTAAAAAAAAAAAAGCTTATGTTAATAAAGAAAAATAAAAAATCCACATAGTTATATTTAAATATTGTACCTTATCAAGTTGAGAAGATTGCTCGTCTCTTCTTTTTCTAGCATAGTTACTTGCTTTTAACGCTTCTTGTAACATATTTTTTGCTACCCACATATCTTTACATAAATAAATATTGAAGCCTTTATGGAATGCCTTTTCTTCAAAAATCAATTGATAATATTGTTGGTCAATTGCAGGAATACTTGACCACTTTTTGTCGACCTGAGGATGGTCTTCGTCAATAAAATTGGCTTTGATCAGGCGAGCCATTCTTTTTAACTCCAAACGAAGGGTATCCAATTTGGATTCTGACAGATCGAGTGCATTATCACCAAGTGCCCTTTTATTAAGAATCTGCAGCATGTAATTGTAACGAGACTTTAACGAAACTTGTTTGTTTGTCATTTTGTCAACACTAAAACTATTGATTGTTCTACTGCCGCGATAATCAGGATTTGAAACCAACCTATTCCTTTGTATTGCTTTACTCAAACCGCTAATAGCTAAATAAAGAATATTAATGAAACTATAACAGACGATTTTAACTCTATTATACCTGTTTGATGACAATCTTCTTCAATCCAAGACATATCTCTTTCAGATATATGTGGAGAAAATTGTTGATCAAATTGTGCTTTCAACCTTGTCATATCACTTCTCATAGATAATACTTCATTTTTAATTATATATAAAGTTTCTTCAATATTCTTGATGGCAGAGTTGAGGTTACTAGTATTATGGTTAGACATGTTTGAATAGGGTAAAAAAAAAAATTAGTTTTTAAATATGAACGTAAATAGTAGTGTAAAATTCAATTATATGGCCTTTATATATTTACTCTTTTCTTATATCAAATATCCAGCCATGACGTGATAATTCGTATAGGTATATTACTAAACTTTATCATACAATTTTCTACTAAAAAAAAAAAACGCTATGAACAAGTATACAATTTAAGTACTGTCGTATAATGATGTAATGCATTTTTTTTTATGATAGTAAGCGTTTTCTTGGAATAACACCATTTATATATACCTATTATTCAAAGTTCAATCAAAATTGACATTAAAGTATACCATCACTTTATAAATATGTAAAATAAAATTACAAGCTTTTTTTGTCACAGTTAAAACTGAAAATGCAAAAAACAAAGAAAAAAAAAGAACGATGTCATTTTTCACGTATACATGAAATACACAAGAGCAATGAGATCATAATATAATCTAACCCTTATATTCTGCATTATCACTTCGACATGACACCATTTTAATTATATATTTCGTAATAGTTAGTTACGTACAGTTTTTTCTCTTTAAAAAATACTGACATTGAACCGTCATCGCCATACATTATCATTTAGTGTCTACCAAACAGCTTTTAGATCAATTAACCAAAGCCTATAATAGATCCTACTTATAATTACCGTCATCATCATCATAACCTACAATATTTAATATAAATACGAGTGTAAATTAATACAGATTCCATCCCATCAAGTTTTAAAAAAAAATTACTTTTCTTGAAAAAAATGTCTTTTAATTTATCATCATCCACAAGCCGTGCTACCAAACGATTAAGAATATCCCATAATAACTATGTTTGCGATACCTGTCATATATCTTTTGAAACATACAGACAGTTGAATAATCATAAAAGAAATCATTCCTCTATGGTGTCTCGTCCCGTTATTGATATTGATGATATGCCAACCCAAGAAGAAGAGAATAACTACTTTATCGACGATGATGCAGATATTGGTAATACATATAATTTTATTATATGTTGGTGTTGTAAACTTACTCTCCTTTTTTTTTTTTTTTACTTACATGTCTACTATTGTAGCTGATTTTGACGATCTTCATTTAAGCCATCATAACGAAGAAGAAAGATCGTATAAATCTAGTTGTGAATTTTCTGATGGTGATCGATCCCATTTATATGGTTGTAATGATATTAGTGAAAATAGCTTTACTAAAACCCAGTTGTTGAGTATTCACCTCTCACAAATCATTACCAGAAACCAAATTTCAAGAGCTGCATATAGAGAAATAGTTATGTTTGTCAATACTACCCTTCGTGACTATGAAGAACTTAAGTTAGGTAATAAAATAAAAAAATATATTCAGTTGTATAAATACCGCAATGCTTACTATGAACAATATCCTTTTAAATAGAAGAGACACCTGTAATAGTATCTCATGGTGATGTCGTTGATGATTTATTGAAATCAAAGCTAGAGAACATTAAAGACCATGAATACACTGTTTGTCAAACAGGATGTAAGTTGTATGGATTACATGAAACGACAGCTACATGCGAACACTGTAATGCAAACCGTTATATAGAAAATTCTCAGCAGGTTCCAAAAGCGGTTATGAATATAATGTCCATTGGCGATCTTCTTGCACAGATGATATCAGATCCAAAAACCAATGAGTTATTGAAGTATCGAGCTGAACGAGAGGCAAGTGATATTGGCGAAATTAGAGATATCTTTGATGGCCAGAACTATAAGGACTTGATCAGAAAAGGGTTTTTCACCAACCCTAATGATATTGCTATTGGTCTTTTTACGGATGGTTTTGTCAATCAAAAAAAAGGAAAAAACACTTATACAATTATCCACGTAATTGTGTTTAATTTCGATCCATCTATAAGGTAAATGTCATTGTCAGTACGTATGTTATTTATACTGATTTTTTTTTTTTTTTTTTTTTTTTTTAGATATACAAACGAATATTTATTACAATTAGCAATCCTTCCTGGAACCACAAAACCGAAGGATCTTGATTCTTTCTTAACACCTATTGTCGACGAAATTAAGGACTTGTCCGAAAAAGGTCTTGTTATCAAAAATCGTCTTGAAGAAATTGTTCGATGTAAAGTACATCTCTTGCTTGCTTCTGGTGATATACCAGCTGTTGCCGAAATGGCTCACCTGGGATCCCACAACTCACGATTTGGATGCCGGGTATGTGAAACCCAAGGTTTATCCCCTGATAATCGCTCTCATGGTATGTACTTCCCAGACAACAATGCACCCATGAGACCTATAAATGATTTTATCCGTGGTAATCCTGTAAGTAATAATATAGACGCTTTTTTTTTTAAAAAAAATACTAACCACAGCTTGTTGGGATAATTACAGGAAAAATCAATACGTCGTCCAAGTATATTTTCTACTATAACCACTTTCTCTGGTTCCAGTATGTTCGGACTCGATGAGTTGCATTTGATAGCAAGAGGTATCGGTAAACAGGTGTATGAGTTGATCACTATTGCTAATCTTCCATCAAGTCAAGGATCTTTATTTTACTACACTAACGATGACGGAACAAAGAATACCCAAGATTACCCTTTTTACATTAGCAGAAACGACCTAAAAGCAATTGGTGAGAGTATTGCAAAATCAAGAAAATTTATTCCTACATCGTTTCAAGGAAGTTTTGATAATGTAATTGAAAAAGTTGATGGTACAAGACACGTAGATTGGTTGGATTTTCTATTAAGTTGCATTCACACCATTGTAATCCCATATATTGCTGACATCGCTACTAAAAAGGCATTATTATCTTTGGTAAAAGGATGTGCTTTGTCCCTTCAATGGCACTTGACAGAAAACATGCTATATGAAATACAAAAGTAAGTACAAAATCAAACTATTATATTTTATTCCTTTCAATTACCTAACCTTCTTTTTTTTTTTTTTTTTTTTTTTTTTTACCTAACAGTCATTTTGAACACTGGCATAAATATCTCGCTGATCAAGTAGACCAAAGAAGTTACCAAGAAGCGTGTTTAGACCTGTTCAACATTACCTGATCCATATTCCTTTCATGATCCGTAGACAAGGTCCTTTGCGAGCATATTCTACAAGGTCTATGGAACGAACTATAGGTGTATTTTCTAAGCTGATTAAATCAAAAAGAAGTGGTGGAAAAAATGCCAGTAATTTGATCGAACGACTTGGTCTACAAAGCTATATCAATTCTGTTTTGGATATCGAAAGCCTTGTCAATCTGATTAAGCCTGCATCGTACTCCACCAACAGTTATATGAACCATCCAGAAGATAGAAATGGACCTCAGTTATGGGAGCCATTTTCCACAGTAATTCTCAATGCTAGTTCAACAGTTGAAGGTGTAAGTGGCGATAGGTTTATTAAAGCTGTTAAACGATATTACCTTCGTTCAAATGCTGCTGTTGGTTCTGTTGATTTCAACAATCTCGAAATAACTCTGGCATCACGTCTTTGGAAGAATTCCACTATTTTTTCGTCATCAAGGTATAGACACATCCGAAATGAGACTAGTCGTGGAAATCATCACGTATTTTTTTCTGCGCTGGACAATAGGTTTGTGTTAATAATGTAAAACTAATACAAAATTGAAACTAACTTTTTTTTTTTAGACGAAGAGAACGTTGGTTTGTTGGAACAGTTTTCTTCTACTTTAAGCATGTCTTGCCTGATTCCAGTATTCAATTCCTCGCTTTTGTTACAGTAATGAAACAACATGCCACTGCTTCATTCGATTCTTCAATTCCAATTGTAAAAAGAAACATCCCGGTTCAAGAACAACTTGGCCAAACAATAACACAAGAAAAATACGCAGTCATTAATATATATGACATCAGTCTTCAAGTCGGTCTTATTCAATGTCCATAAAACTCTAATCAGTTCTTTGTTATAGCGCCATACTTTGTGTTTAACTCAAACCTCGGCGCTTCCGCTGGTAATATCTCTTTAATATAGGCTATAAGCTATTCATAAAAAAAAAAGTATAAAGGATAAAAAAGTTACACTAGTAAAAAAAAAAATCAGCTAGTAAAAAAAAAAAAATCAGTCAGTAAAAAAAAAAAAAAAAAATTGTATAAATTAAAAAAGATATAGTAACATTTATTACATATATGGTGTTGGATACCATATTTTCTTTTTAAAAAAAACATTTCAATTATAATAATAATAAAAAATTAAAAAGAATACAAAAAAATAAATATACATGTATCTAAAGTCTTCCTTAAAAGGTTTTCGAGATTCTTTTGGCTAGCTTTTGCTTATGAGATGAGTATTTCTCATTCAAAAAACTTGTTATCATTGTTACCTTTATGGTAACAAGTCATTCTTAAATATGATTGGCTATACGTAAAAAAATTGGTATAATAGTTACCATAATATTATTTTGAGTACAACGGTTCCGCCATAGTGCAGGTCAAAGTGATCAAGCGTGTCTATTAAAGATGTACCTAAAATTTTAACGTACTCCTCTGAGTTGACAGTTCCATCTATAATTGTAGCGCCATATCCTGGTTCTTTTGCTGCCATACAGCTCCAAAAAATGACTCCTCCACCATCTCCTTGCACATGAGGCTCCACTTGATGGGATCGTAAAGTTTCATCGCCATCGGACCAATAAAAAGAATTACCGTCAGAATCCCACATATTGACCCTAGTCTCGTCAGAAAACACCCACTGACGCCACTAATCTACTGTAAGATACCTACAATTTTTTGCCCATGCCAGACGAATGATTATGTTTCTCCTGCTAACGAAGTTAGTCTTGACCTTCCTTTTTGCCTTAAATCCCATTTGTCGGAGAGACTTTCGAATACCATTCAATGACATTTCCACCTGCTCTGAACTTAAAAGTTTCTGAACACCTCGAGGATCTTCTAGAGCACCTGTTCGAAGCTGCCTTGCAACATAAGACTTGGTCTGATAAGTCATTTTGCTTGATCTACTACCCTTGGTCACATGACCAGCACCTAAGTAAAGCTTCCTAAGGCGAGTCAACGTATTTTTGGAAGTTGCTGGATAAGTTTTCATAATCCTAGAGTAAGGCACTTTACGGAACAGCAAAGACTTGATCGAATTCTTGAATTCAGAGGATAAACGGGGAACCATAATGTAATATTCAATATAAAAGGTAAATCAAAGTAGAAATGATCGAATATGAACCGTTAAACAGTTCTTAATATACTATTTTAATATTTTTAGCAAGGGCGTATATACAGCATAACTCAGAGCATTTTTGAAGTTTATTCGACATTTCAATCTAGAGGAATGTTGTCGAATTCTAATGTAATCTATTTAATTTTTTTCATAAATTATTGACAAGGAATATTTGAGACCTGACCATTCAACCTGTGGTAAACTTACAAGCGCATAGGCTACATCATTTATAGCTGAGACTTTTCTCTTTAAAGTAAAATATTACTTACGCTGATAAAATTCTCAAACAGGCTTGAATTAATGTAAAACCTAATTTTTTCAATCAAACGGTACCATTTTTCCCCTCACAGTAGTATAACAGAACCGGACTTTGTTGTCTTACACTATTCCTAATTAAGTTGGGTCTATTCCTTTTTAATGGAGGAATATTTTTTTTCCAAAAAGAGGGGGTAGTATTTTTTTTTGCTTGGAAATAGCCAAGGTGTGTTTATTAATTGTATTAAATTAGAATCCGATAGTGGAATGATAGGCTGATATTGGTTCTTAGCGGTCCAGCCATCATTAAACCGCCTTTAAATCGCTTATTTGCATTTTTGCCCGACAGGATGCTCTTACCATATATATTATTTTATTTTTATAATTATCAGAGAAGTAAATCCGTTTAACGTTACTCGTTTTCCTCTTTTATTGATTCTACAAACTAGCGATTTTTTTAACAGCTTGCTCGGGCAGTCCGTCATTGTTTTAAGTAAAAAAAAGCTAAAACCAATTTAAAACGTCGAGACTTTACGTAAAATATTTAATTTTAAATAGTTACTGCATTTTTTTAAGACCATAAAACATACAAAAAATAAAAATATAATAAAACAATATGCAATATAATTTAATTTTTGAGTCTGTTACAAAAATTTGGCATAAATATTAAATAAAACATTAATATTATATTTATATAATTTTGTGAAATACCCATACAGTGAAAATACGCCGATATTTCCGCCGAACATTTTCGGAGTTTGAACCTTAAATATTGGTTGTGTCACATAATGATACGTATGGTTCTAGTGGCTAATAGAGTTAAAAGGCGAACCGATAGCTTTAGATCTTAAGAGCAATCCAAACCGAGTTGTTATTCCAACATACCATTTTTGAAAAAATCCCGACTTTCTAAATTTAAAAATCGTCCAAACAATATCGGTCGTTGCTAAATTTGAGTTTCTAAAAATATTCCTAATAAATTTAATAAAAAAATAGGAATGCCTCTGTTAGTTTACTTTCCTTTTATTTTAAAAAAAAATGTTATTACGAAGCGACATCAACGATTATGTATTTATTATGTTAATGGGAATTGTTGGAATTGAGGTAATATCAGAGAAATTTATTAACAAGTACTTTTCAAATCAGCCCTATAGGGCCGATCATGTTTCTAACAATAAATCATGAAGAATAGAGTTTTTATCTACAGTATGCGGCAAAAGTGTCCGCATGTTATTTACCTCTTTGGTTTTTATGTAATATCTGATGGTATTCGTATTCAAATAAAATGAGTAATATACCAATTGAAAGCCCTTCAAAAAGTAAAAAGCACAATCGAAATTTAACAGCTGTAAATAGTAAAAACTCCGATCAAAATAAATTTTAAATTAAGAGGTGCATGCGGACACTTTTGCCTCTTTCAAGATTTTTATTTGTATGATTTATAAAAAAGCAACTAATGCTTTGTCCAATATCCTTTTTCTTTAATAACTTCACTACACCTCTTATACATGCTAAGCATATAAGGCCTTACTTCTTCCGAGGTAATACTATCACTAAGGCGAGCCAGAGCGATAATATCTAAGCGATGGCGGTTGTGGGAGCGTTGTATCGCTTACACAAGCGGTATCGATAAAATTTGGCAGGGAAAAAAAAAATTATCGATGGAATTTCAATTTCCTTCTTTTTAATTACAGCTTTTGCGCATTTTCTCCAAATAGAAAAAAAAAGAATGCTAACAAAATTCTAATTTTTTAAAAAATAAAGGTTTCATCGGTCGAGGAAGCGATATCGCTCCATTTATCGCTAGATAATATATATATTTTTTTTTCATGTGGATTACTTTGTTAAAATTAATATTCCGCTCTAGTGAGTTCTTATATAAAGCAAGTATTTTTTTTTTAATAAACGCCTGTATATTCTACCACTTTTTTTTTTTTTTTTTTTTTTTTACTTATTCCTTTAATTCGCAATACATACCGTTAACTTTAATAAAATAAAGACCTCTTACTAGTGTTGACACTAAAGATAACGCTAAAAAATCCTTTTTTTTTACGACGAGAAACGTAAAAAAAATGTTGCTGCAAAAAGATTGAATAGAAAGAAAACAATTAAGATGACGATAACTATATGCAAGTTTGCCGAGTGTGAAGAACTAAGGTTTACTTTGGATTATGCTCAGCTATAGATGACTACAAACATAGAAAGCATGATGAATTGCCCAGTCACAATCAATTTATGTTTATATCTTTTTTTTTGTAAACAAAAAAAAAAAAAAAAAATACTCTTTTTATTCATTTTTATAAATATATACATAGAGAGAGAGAGAGGAAATACTTTAACCGAAAAAAACCTACTGCACTACAACAGGTCACTAATCTTGCCTGTGTTAATGGACATGTCTCGATCGAAAGCAGTTGATGGTGAAATCACGTAGAACCAGTTGGAAGATTGAGCCTGGTTATTTACCAAATCAGTTTTTTGAATCAACCCAACAACTGATAAAATATCACCAACGTCGATCACAGCGTATTTTTTTGTCTCGTTCGCGGGAAAAGGGTGAACCAAGGGTATACATTTCGAGTAAGGTGAAGTTTTATGAGACTTCATAACTTCCACCACCGCGTAAAAGCTACCACAACTTCTACTTTCCGGAAGCTCCAAGTCGATTTCGAAAAAGAAAAGTACCTTGGCGACATACCAGTTGGAAATGGATTGTAAACGGTTACGCACCCTAATAATATCAAATGATAAATGGAAAAGTTAGTAATGGTAACGAAGCAAGTATATATATACATATCTAAGCATACCTTTTTTTTACGCTTGACTCAAACATTATATATTCCCCTCCTCTATTGTTTCTAGATGGGTGTTTTTTCTTAAACAACGTGGATGTCTGCACATGTGAATCAAGCCATAATTTAGCTGCAGGCGTTATTTCCATATCCAAGTTTAAAGTAAGAGGACGTCCTTTAGTGATGCCCAGATATCGTCGTTTGTAAGAACTAATGGCCTGTATAAATTTATCCATTCTAATCAAACCTTCAATAGAGCTATCAACAGCCGAGTTTCTTGAAATTATAACTGGAGAAGAAAACGGCTCCCAAAGTTGAGGATAGTCTTTACAGTTGTCGATGTATGTGAGAGGATGATAAATAAAACCTTTTGACTGGCTTTGGGGATTTCGATTGTAAAGAGTTGAGAAATCCATCATCTTTGTTGTATCTAAGAACTTGAACCTGGCAATTCGCTCAATTACATTCAAGGCGTTTGCTTCTGCATCAACTCTTGCTCTCATCTTCTTTTTATAATTACCAATTTCTCTTTCCATGCTTCGAACACTTATATTTCTCAAGGAAGAACATTGTCGAATAATTTGTGGTATATGGAAAAGGTGATGCATAGAAGATTTGTATACCGATTTGGAAAGTGCGTTATTGGCAATATATTGATCTATACAACGATACCATTTTTCTAGGGATCTATTTTTTAACCAGAGTATGTTAGATATTATTATATTTAGACATTTTTTTTCTCAATCACTTTTCACTTACGATTCAATTTCTAAAATATCATCTTTAGATACCACCCATTGTAATGAAATTGAACAGGCACGAGTCAAAGCGAGGACAGCAACCCTGATATCTGCATCATCGAACAAGCCAACTACAAGCGTGGGTACTACAAAAACAAGCCACGTTATCCAGTCAATTGAGCGATAGAGACTCTTCACGTTTAAAGGATTGACAGGATGAAAACTACCTTGAAACACGCCGGCTGGTATATACATTCGAGATTTTTGCATGCTAGTATTTAAACAATCGAATTTTGCATTGGATAACTGGAATGGATAAAGCGACTCGTTACCATAAAACTTAAAACTTGTGTTATACCGAGGAGATATCAGATCAAAAAGCAATTTGGCGACATTTGATATACCGTGAAGCTCATCAAAACCGAACATGCAGGAACCTGTATATGTATTCAGTGATCCGAATATGGTTGGTTTTTTAATGCCGTATGTATTGTTTTGCTAAAAGAAATAGGGCGAATTCTGTGAGTATTTTCTTTTTAAAAAAAAATAAATAAATAAATAACATACGTAAATTGAGCTTGTGTCTTCTAGTAATAAACTTTCTTTAGATCTCAATGGGGCATCACGATTAGGAAAGTACATTCCACTTCTTCTTGTATTTGGAGGGCCCTCCACTCTATGCAACCCATGGCTTAAGCAAAAGCGGCAACCAAACGTGCTTAAGAAAAAGAAAGTTAGCTGAAAATCGACATGGTTTATTCATATATCAATATAAGTACCCTGTATGACCGGAGAAATTCATAAGTCTATTACATTCTATGCCGTCACCATTTACAAAAAGAAGATATACTTTACAGCGTATGGGTGTTTCACTATTATCTGTTTGAATGACAATGGTTTTTTCTGAAAGCATCTTGATTTCATCGACAATAGGCTTTAAAAAGGAATTAAAATCAGCTTTTGACTTTCCAGGGAGAACAGCTATTTGAAAGGTCGCATTCCGTTTATATCTATGAAATAAGGTGGTTGTATGACTTATATTAGTACTTTGCCTCGATTGGTACTTTTTTTTTTTTAATTTTAATACCTTTCTGATGAATCTAAATTTAAGATAACAGCGTGGACCATTACAATTGAAGAATGAGACGAAGAAGAGGTGAACCCGTCAATATCAACTTTGAGGTAAATATTTAATATATTTTCATCATTGTTTATAATCTGATTGTTATACAAGCTTCTAAAGATATCACCATCGTAGATATCTGCATATGTGTCACTGGTCCTTGTTATATGCTCGGCTACTTCGACCTGGCGTTCTATTAAGTTTGTACGGATTTCGTCTGAAAGAAGCATTTCGACGATCTTGTCCGAAATAGAAATCATCTTGGTAACCTTGGCGGAGGATCTAGCCGTATGACACACTGGACAGTTGAGAAGATGGATATCTTCGGTACTATATAAGTAACACGCATTGATACAGATATCGAATTTTCGTGTCATAGCCAGAGGTACGGCGTTTTTAACGAGACTGTTACAAGTATCATGGCTCAAAAGCTTGTTAGTACAATCTGTCAATATATGAGGTATTTTTTAATTTTTTTTTTTTAGAAAAATTGTATATATTAGTCTCTTATTGAATCTATGTAGTAGTTTGAAATTATTTACCTAACGTGTTGTCTGCTATCATCATATTGATTAAATGTCTTAACGCTCTTGAGCCTTCGCGACTGATGTTGTACGTATCGCATACTTCTTCAAACATTATACTGTATCTTTCGATTGTAGTGAATGGGAATTTTGGATCATTCAATTTATATTTAATATCACCATCAACCTGGTCAGTATCTTCAAGTATTGTATTGTCATTTTCAGTTGTGGTAGCGGGATCAACAAACAAGAAATCAGGAAAGTCGGATTGATCTGCTTTAATGTATATGTAAGTAAAATGGCTAAATTATATACAGTATATGATTAATTCTTACCTTCGTTCTCTAAAACATCACTGGTAGCATGCTCATTTGTTTCTTGTTCATCATCGAAATCAATATAGTCGCCACAGTCATATTCATACGAGCTTTCGTTTTCGGTATTTACAACAAGAGGGGCGGGTGTGACGGCGGACCTTGCCTTTTGAAGAAGGAGCTGGTGAACGTATTTGATATTACTTCCAGAGACACGGGTACGTTTGCTGGGGACATAAGAAGACATGTTTAAGCAGAAATATAATGTAATATAATTTGGAATATTTTTATATCTGCTTTTATACTAAAAATATTTACTTTTTTTTAAAAAAAAAATGTTTCAAGGCAATATATTTACGTTATCATTATCTCAAGAAATCAATATGGAAATCGTATTCGGAACCACTCATGGAGAGCTCTCTTATCTTTACTGCAAAAAAAAAAAAAAAAAAAAAAAATTGTTTCACGGTAGATTTTTTCTTTATCTCTGGAAATCAATTTCGAAATAGTAGACCACTCATTGAGATCTTTGATTGTCTTTTTACAAAAAAAATCAATAATTATAATAGACACGCTTGATTGGAAAACATTTCAAATTGATTAGCCAACTTCCAATTAAAAATTTATGCTGAAACCAGGGCCTGCAAAAAAAAAAAGGAAGTGTTAGGATCCAAAAGAAACAAATTCAATCAAGATATTTTATACAATAGCCAAACACATCTGAATCAATAACATACAATGGAAGAGTCGAAATGAAGAACGTAGCTCAATACTATAAAGTAAATATATATATATATATATATAAGGTACATGTACTATGAATAAACTTTTCAACTAACTTAAATTTTATATAGACTTGGCCAATACAATTGTTTTGAAGTATATGATCATCATCGGTGCCTTTTTTTTTTCTTTTTTTTTTTTTTAGATGTGGTTTGGTTTCTGTTTCAAATAGATGTTACTGATAAAGATATTTGTTCTTTCTCTTGGCGATGTCTCAAGTAAAAATTTTTTTTTAACAATTCTATTTAAACCGATGTTTTCATAAAAAAAAAAAATACTCATTTCCTTTTTACCCACTCCTAAAAAATCGAATATACTACAATAATGTCCAACAACAACGAACTTTCTTGGGACTCTTCTAACTTCTTACAAGACGCGTTATTCAACGAGAACACTACTTCGGATTCTGCAAAAATCGAATCACTTATCGAAGAAGTAAGTGAAATGAAGAGTATGTTATCAAATATATTGGCCATTCTGCAAGGTGGTAGAAGCTTCTCTGCTCGCTCGGTCTCTTTAGGTTCAGGTAATTCTTCGACCAATATAAAAGATATATAGTACTGATGTTCTACTCGATTCTAATTATTATATATTAAGATTCAAGCTCATCTAGCAACAGATTTATTGAGCCTGTCTCTTTTGATATCTTGAATGACCAAGATAAACTTGAAGAGATCAACAGTAATGCCAGAAGTAACCGTGGTAACCGTCGCTACGGGAAGGATGCCATGAAGAGAATAACTGGAGCAAAATCTGAAAGGCTCCTGATCATCGCCATGTGCATCCTTTGGTTGGAAGAGACCAATGTCCAATATGGCATGTCGACGGTCGACGAAGAAACGGCTGCACGGGAACAAGATGCAAATGATAGGTACAACAACACCAATGCCTTGATAATCTTGTTCTGTCGTACCAAGTATGCAGATAAGGGTCTTGACTTTCTCTGGAGCGGATTAAGCGCGGATGAGCAGGTCACTACAAGCTTTGTGGTCGAACACATTGTCTTGGAGACATTGACAATTGAAGCTTGTTCTTGATTCTTGGGTAACGTTTCATTTGCTGTCCGTTGCTATCCGTAATGATGGAAAAAGAAAGAAGAGCAAGAGACCAGTCGTAAGTTATTTGTTAATTGTTTATTTTATAAATATTAGTATTATTCACCTTTTTTTTAATTGTATTATTAGGTTGACGTCGGGGAGTCTTTTTCAATCTCAAACTTACAAGAAGAAATTGATTCCCAACAGGTAAGTATTGCTGAAAAAAGAAGACTTGCTGAGGACCGAGATGATGGCAGTCCCGCCCAGCGAAGACACTATTGATTGGTTTTTTTTTCGGTTTTTTTTTAAAAAGAAAATATAAATACTTCTATTTTCTTTCCTTTTCCTTTTCCTTTTTTTTTTTTTTCGTCACTTCCTTTTTCTTTTTTCTTCTTTTCGACAAAATAAAATAAAATTTCTTTTGTTGTTGGACTTTGTACATCTTGTGTCATGTCAGTCATGTCATAATTTTTTGAAATGAGGTAAGATGAATAGTCATTTACTATAATTAAATAGCTATAACACTAAATTATGCTTACTTTATCTATCTAGTATTTCTGTTACTACTTACAATATATAGGGCTTTACTGTAAGTCCTTTTGCTCTCGACCGGACTAATTTGGTTCTAATAATGTAACTATATGCTTAAATTTAAACTTACACTGTATTCTGACGCTTTTTTTTTTTTTTTACTCAATACATTGATAGCTTATTTCTCAAGAGTATTGCTTTTATCTTCTACGTTGTTGGCCGTGCTCTATTTATTTTTTGCTTATATAAAAAATAAGACCGAACTATAAAATACATATACCTTCCTCTTCTGTATACAATGTAGAATAACAACAAAATTCACATATAAATAATATATTCCACTTTTTTTTTCCATATATTTTTTTTTTTTATTTAATAAATCTATATTACAAAATGTACTATAATATTGCCGTTTTATTAAATAACTATTTTATTCCATAACCTTTTAATGGATCCGATATATACTGCAATGCTTTTTTTTTTATTAATGGACAAAAATTATTGAGATTTAAATAAACTCAAACGATAAAGCTGTGTTTTAACGCCATCGATAATTGTAGCGGTATCGCTGTTTTTAAGCGGTATCGATAAATTTATCGATACCGCTGTTTTTTAGCGCCATCGATAAATTTATCGATATCGCTTAAATTTATCGCTGTCGCTAACATCGATAATTTTAGCGATGCCGATTAGCGATAGCGATAAAATTATCGATGTGATCGCTGGGGCTCGCCTTAGTGTATACCAAATATCTACTATTCTTTTTCTGAGTTCTTTCATTGATGATGGTGGTGTAGTATAGTTGGAATACAATCGATTTTTCAATAAAGCCCAAATGTTTTCAATTGGATTCAAATCAGGTGACTGTGCTGGCCAGTTTACAGTCTCAATTTTTTGATTTCTGAGCCAATCAGTAACTATATTGGCGGTATGTTTTCTATCATTGTCATGCATAAAAAGAATATCCCCCTTCTTGAGATCGTAATAGTCGATTGTTTCAATCAAGTCTTCTTCAAGAATATTTTTATAAAGATGCTTGTCCATTGTTGTGTCAATAAAGATGAGGTATCCAACTCCTTCCCAAGTAATACAGCTCCAAATCGTAACTCTACCACCTCCGTGTTTTACCGTTTGATTTACTTGCTCTGGTCTAACACCTTCATCATATCTTCTATAGCACCAATTTACACCATCTGAACCAAAACGATTAATTTTAGTCTCGTCAGACTAAATAACGTTTTTCCAGTCAATATCTGTCCAGTCAACGTGACTTTTACCAAACTCTAATCGCAATTTTCAATTGAGAGGAGAAATTTTAGGTCTGCTGAGTTTCTTAAAAGGAACAATGCCTCGCGACAAAAGGTAGCGACGGATAGAACGAGTACTTAATGAGATTTCTAGATCCTTTAATAGTAGTCTTGACAAAACAGTAGCTGATTGGACCTTCCCCTTGGTCACCTGATAAACCATAAAGTCAATTGTAGATTTCATAACTTTCTTATTTCGGCCTTTTAATTGGATATTTCGATCAGATAATTTTTCCTTTCCTATTTTAGCAACCGTTGACTTGCTTACATTCGTTCTACTTGATGTTTCACGGACACTCATTCCATTTGTCAAGCATTGTACGACATTATCGATTTTGGAAGTTGAAGTTTTGCGCATCTTGGTGGTTCGAGTTTTTTCTACACTTACTAGTTTTTCAAATTATTAGAGACATAGTGGCCGCAAAAAATCATAATTATATATATCAAACTTAGTAACAAGTGCAGTTGTGGTATAAAAAAATATAAAAAATAAAAAAAGCGGCAAAAAGTGTCCCCATATGCTCTCTACTTTTGTCGAAGTGTTTAATAGCACTATCATTATTTTAATCTAAAAAAAACTACTGTATATTAAGTAGATTTTAAAGGGCTTTTAAATGGTACTAGACTTGTAAACTTTAATAAAGTTTTCCGCTAGTCATAGCGCCAATAATAGAAAAAATAAAAACATGCGGACACTTTTGCCGCATACTGTATCAATATATACCGAACCTTTTTTTCGAAATTTTTTATCGGGTTTCTTAGGGACCACAGGGATGTACATAGGGTAGCCCAGGATCGGGTTCCCAGTGGTCCCTAAGAAACTCCCTATGTACAACCCGGTGGTCACTAAGAATTAAATAAAAAAAATTAAACTAAAACACTTTCAGTTGCTATCAAAGCTACAGTGGGTGGAAAAATGGTCCGGATGTTTTATATTTTTTCACCTTCGTACTTGTAACTCTACAACCAAGAATAGGATTAAGTTGAAATAAAATACAATAGAAGAGGGAAATCGTTTACTTTCAAATAGGTAAAAAGTTGGGATAAAAACATTATATGTGGTTAAAATAATTTTATTTAAAAATGGCATATACATCCGGACCATTTTTCAGGGTCAAATTTAAAATATGAAAAGTTCCGAAATATTGGGATAATGAAAGTATTAACAATTAATATGTATTTGCTACGGTATGTAGGTATCTTTCTGAGGTATGTATTGCATATACATATAAAAGGAAGACTTTTTCAAAATTGTTTTTCATTCTTTTATTCTTTCTTATTTTTTTTTAAATTATGGTTCGATCTCTTCCCAAAGATACTCAAAATAGTCTACAAAATTTGCTTCAATCTGGTTATTCCTACTCTCAGATCATGAAGCGAATTCCTGGAATTAAAAAAAGCACAATTAGTGACTACAAGCGGAAGTGGTATCCTAATTCACCGATCAACAACCCAGGGAGACCCGCTCTTTTAGGCAATACTACGCAAAACTACATTCGAAAGAGCTTAATTTTGGGTAAACTAAAGTCTGGAAAAGACGTTCAGAGGTACCTGGAATCTATTGATATTAAAATGGAGTATAGTACATGCCTTAAGGTGCTAAAATCTATGGGGTTCCAAGCGTATATAAAAAAGAAAAAACCTTTCCTTAAAGCCGAGCATAGAAAAAACAGACTACGTTGGGCCAAAGCTCATAGAAATTGGACATCCGACGATTGGAGACGAAACAAAAATTAATGTTTGGGGTTCTGATGGGTGCAAGTACTATTGGAAAAGACCTGATAATATACTTCGATTTCATCATATTGAAATGACATTGAAGCATGGTGGAGGCGGTATTATGATGTGGGGTTGTATAACATATGACGGTCCAGGATATGCGTGCCAGATATATGATGGGAATATGAAAAAAGAGGACTATATCCATATTTTAAGTACGACTTTAAAAGACACGATGGAGTGGTATGGTTACAACCCAAAAGCTATATATTTTCAACAGGATAAGGATCCGAAACATACTTCGAAGGCAACAAAGACCTGGTTAAATGAAAATAAATTTAATACCGATTGGACATATAGTTGGCCTTCTCAAAGCCCCGATTTAAATCCTATAGAACACATATGGCATCACTTAAAGTTAAAGTTAAGCTCTTACCCAACAAAGGCAGTAGGAGTACATGAATTGTGGGAAAGAGTTGAAGAACAATGGGCAACGTTTACAAAAGAAGATTTTCAAAGATATATAGATAGTATGCCTAAAAGAATAGAAGCTGTTATTAAGGCTAAAGGAGGTCCAACTAAATATTAAATATTTTAAATTTGACCCTGAAAAATGGTCCGGATGTATATGTCATTTTTAAATAAAATTATTTTAACCACATATAATGTTTTTATCCCAACTTTTTACCTATTTGAAAGTAAACGATTTCCCTCTTCTATTGTATTTTATTTCAACTTAATCCTATTCTTGGTTGTAGAGTTACAAGTACGAAGGTGAAAAAATATAAAACATCCGGACCATTTTTCCACCCACTGTAGAATTTAAATTTGTTTTACTATTTATTAATTACATTTATATATTTTACTATTATTTATCTTTATTATTTTCAATGTTAACACTCTTTAATATTCTAAAATCTGAAATATCAATATCCTTTTCTCTATTCTTACCTCTAGTTTTTCGTTTCTTCTTATTTTTGTTATTTTCTCTAGGTATATCATCTTCGGAACTTAAACTATTGATATTATTTATTTCATTATCAGAATCTTCTATGATAGGTTCACTTATTTGTAAATCTTCCATACTATTTAGCAAACTATCTTGAATAAGTTTCAATCTTTCTGTTTTTTCTTTTAATTCCATTTCACTTAATATTACTATATCTATTAATTTAGTTTGTGATGGAAATTCAAAACAATTATCATACCATAGCTTATGATGGGGTTGTTGAATAACATCAAACTTTTCTACAAAATTATTAATATTTTTTAAAAGGCAAGCAACTTTAAATTGTAAATTATAGAACTTTATATTATCTATCTTAGTTGCATTTGTATTATTATTAAATCTTTTAAATTTAGATCCCAAAACAGAAAACTGATTTTCAATACCTGATCTAAATCCTTCAAATACATCGTTAAAATGTGATTCGGTTTTGGTTAGATTAATACCTACTTCTTTTCTAATAGGATATACAAAATTATCATCATTTAATATATTACCAGGACTTTTCTCAATACATAGTTCTTCAAACCTTTTAACAAATAAATTATAACTATATAATATTTCTCTTTTAATATCTGTATTCACATAATTTATTCTAGAATCATGTTACATGTTTTACTAATGTTGGATTTATTTTTATACTAGTACATAATCTTAATAAAGGGGTAGAAAACATATGCTTTAAACACTAGTTTACCTTTTTATATAAATATTCATAATTTGTATCACTCATCCAAAATTTTTTATATAATTTATAAAATGTTGTATATTTCATATGTCTACTCATTTTAGATCCCGGTTCACCACTAATAAGATGATATAATAAAATTAGCCCTTTATCTATTTCTCTATGTGGTCCAGGGTATTCTCTATTTGTATATAATATCTGTAAAAAGAAAAACACTGTTGTGAAACCTAATTTATTTTTTAATTCTTCTTTAATAGTTTTTATATCTTCGGGTACCATTTAAGATAGGGACTCTTGTTGATTGGTGGTGACTGGTTAATAGTAGAAACTTGAAATTTGGTGGAACGATAGAATGTAATTTTCCGCAACTTTTGGTATACTTTTTGTGACTGTCAAATTATTTCTGCATGAGATATGAGGCCAGACGTATCAGTTAAATAGGTTTAAATTCAAATCCGCCCCAGCCTATAATTCAAAACGTTTCAGATTTTTACACAATATATTGATAAACGCTTGGCATATTCTCCAAAAGTTTCAAATTAAAATCTGTTATATTTCGCTCTCCGCAAGTGTTTACATTTTGACGGGCGCTGGGGACCGTGAAAAAATTATAAAATATAGTTTGTCGGCTAACTATGATAAAAATAGTTATATTTAATTTCGATAAAAAATAAAAACTTAATTTTACATAATAAAACAAGTCATAAATCCCAAAAAACAATTTGAAAGTTTTGGATTAGTAAAATTTATTTTATTAATTTGAAAAGTATTCTATTATGGCTCAGTTGGCGGGGCGTTGATTCTGTAAACCTCAGGTTGTTGGTTCAATTCCTTGTGACAACTTTTGCAAAAAATATTTTTTGGTTTTTTTTTCGCTAAGATTTTGGTAAATGTTAATTTTTGTATCGCGTGTAACTTTTCGAGTTTTTATTTTTTCAAAATTCTAATTTCATATTTTTTTTTTTGGCAATTTTCTGCATAAGTTTGATAAAACAGGTTAAACAAGTTAATAGTAGAAAAAAAAACTGTTTTGCCTTATATAAAAAAGATGACTTGTACTAGTAATATCAAATTTACTTAGTATTTGCTTTAAAAAGTAAAATAAATTTTAAAAAACTCCATTTTGATATTCTCAAACTAATAAAATAAAAATGCTAATAATTTCATTTTATTTTCTAGTTATTTCAACTTTATAGCATAGTTTTTGGCGGAGAAATTAAAGTTTTAGTTTTTTTTTAAAATTTTTAAATGTCAATTACTCCATTAGTTTCAAAGATAATATTATTATTAAATATTCAAATAAAGGGCAATAACTAGGTAAAAACATCATTACAATTTTAGCATGTATAATAATAAATTCAATGATATAAATGCAATCGAAAATGTACCAATTTTTATCTTATTTTCATTATAACTTTTGAAAAAATAATTATATCTACGCAATTTTAATTTTAAAACACGCGTAATAAATTGCTTTATTATATATACAACTTTTAGCATGATTGTAAAAGCGAAAAAAGCGTTAATACCGTAATTATCAAAAATTTGGATAAAACATAGTCCGACATCGTGTTTCACTAATGATAGGTCAATTCCAAGGTTTATTTTTGAAAACTAGATTAAATTTCACCTAAAGTTATCACTAATACATTTTCTGTTTTAGTTTTATAATCGAGAGTTAAAGCAGAAAATAAATCGACCAATTTCTTAATATTACTCTTTTTGCTGTAAAAAACACGCTATAGTGCGTATGTTTGGTATTAAACTTGTTTTTTATATATAGAATGCTATATATAAGTTTTAAACTGTCATACAGAACAGTTTTATTTTTATAGCTCCTCAAAATATCCATTTTTCAGATAGTTACAAGTATAAAAAAATCCTCGCAGTTTAAATTAAAGCGTGACTGCTTTTAAATGATTTATTTAGGGGAGGGGAGGGGGGCTAGATATTTTTTTCTTTTTTTTTCTTCTTTCTCTAACTTTTTAACAAACATGTAAGTACAAACTAAAATAAAAAGGAAACATAATGCCATTGCCCCATTGCTAATGTTAACTTATACCTACTCATTAACTCTACATTAGTATATATAGTTCATCTTAAGCATCTTATTTTAAATGTCTTCAACTATTTCTCGTTCTCGTGGCCGTGTTACTGGTCAAGTAGTCTCTACTTATCGTAGTCGTGTTTTAGATGGTGATGTCTTGGAGTTAGCTAGAATAATTACTCGTGAAAGAGGAGAACTCTGGACGTAAGTTACTTCTATTACTACCTACTTCTTCGAAGATAACTAATATCAAATATTCTTATTTCTAGTGTTCTCAAGGATGATTTTCAAGCGTTTGATAGGGATCCAGAAGTTCGCTGTGGTATTAATGGGTGTACTGGATATCCTTATTTATGGTGGCGTGAAGAGAGAGACCAATGGTATTGGAAATGCAGTGGTGTGTTGTCTTTAAGTGATGATGGCGTAGTTCTCGGCCATTCTACTACTTTGCGTCGAAGCATTACTAAAGGCTCCATTTTCTATCGTAAGAAAATGATCTTGCAATATATGGTATCTGCTATGTATCAATTTTTTCAAGGTGTCCGCATTGCTGATGTGCTTAGAAATCATAGTATCTGCGCTAATACGCTGTCTCAATTATTGTATGATTGTCAAGTTATGATGTTGTCGGACTATGAGAGTCATAATCTCGGTGAGGACTATCTTCTTGGAAGTAACCCCCGGTGTCATCATATCCAGATCGACGAGTCGAAGCTCGGTAAGCGTAAGCATGGTCGTGGTCGTCCCGTAGAAGGTATCTGGGTATTTGGAATGGTCGAGGCTCTTGTCCCTGAAAATCCTAACAGACGTACATATGAGTATACGGACGTGCTCACCGGTATTACTGAGACTCGCCACCATTTCGAAGCTGGTAATCGTATCTTCCTTACCGTTCCCAACCGTACTGCTGCCACTCTCTTGCCCATTATTTACCAGTTCTGTAAGCCTCAGACAGTTATCCGCTCTGATGGTTGGCGTGCGTACCGTAACCTTCATCGTACTTCCCACGTAGATGATGGTCAGTTGGACTTTGACGGTGAGAATAATCAGCTTTTTTTCCGTGCGCACCAGGTTGTTAACCATAGCCGTGGATTTACTACTGTTGACCAAGTGACTAACAATCCCGAGGTATCATTAACACCTGTTTCTGGCCACTTGCACACGAATATCATTGAGTGTCTCTGGAGGGATTTGAAGGTGTTCATCGGCCCTAGATACCGTAACGCTAAGGATTGCCCTGGTAAGCTTTTAGAGTATCTCTGGCGTTATGCCAACCAAGGTGGCTTTATCAGCGGCATGAAGCGCTGTATTCGTGAGGTTGAGGTATTGCCTAGTAATGCTGGCAATGACGAAGGACCTGTATTTTTTACGGCTGGTCGAGATGGTGAGGGTCCTGAAGCACAAGCAAGAAGATTGAGAAGGGAAGAGCAGTTGTTTGATCAGTGGATTAACAGAAGGAGATCCCGAGACGAAGATGAAGAAGTTCTTTCTGATTCCGACGGAGATAATGACGATCCTCGTGATCAGGATTATATTCCAGCATCTGTAAGGATCTCAAGGCCTCTCCCTTTTAGACAAACGTCTACTGAGGAAGACCCCCAGGAGGAAGAAGTAAGTGTACGTCGTTCTGGGCGTATTCCCACCAACCCTCGTCGTCGTGTAGGTAGGCCAGCAGGATCAACTGGTGGTACTAGAACAGCAGCAGGTCGCGGAAGACCATCTCGTGGACGTGGCCGCCCTAGAGGAAGTATTACCCGTGGCAATCGTTCTTGATTTACTTTCTCTTTACCTTTTTTTTTTTAAATAAAACAATATAAAATACTATATCATTTTTGTGATCTATTGAACTTACAACTAGTTATACTTCTACTAAGTTTACCAGCTAGTAGAGTACCTTATTACAGCGGTCTTTACAGTACCGCGTGCTCAATATATGCTGTGATTTACGGTCTGCACGCTAACGCTGTACCATACTAGGTAACAGGGATTATTTGTCATTTAATTAATGAGTTTTTAAGCAAAATTAACTTTCAAACATACAAAAGTAGTCTAAAGACGTATCTCTTTCTAACTATATTACTCAAGTTTAGATACTATAACATTTTTCACAGTCATATTTCTATATTTGGTGTTTTCGGCTATTTACATGGTAAAGTTTATCTTTCACTGTCTATAGCTCCATCAATAACTCACGTAGAAAGATCATTTTTACGTCATTTTTACTTCTAAAGTATGTGCTCTTATATAAAGAAATATTACTGCGGAATTCAAAATTTTTGACAATGGTCATAATATACAATATCATTTAATACCCTAAAATAGGCGTATTTTGAAAGTTTGAAGCTATGTTACGCAAAATATAGCTTATGAAAACGTTTGAAATTTTAAGATAACATTTTTGAATATTATCTCTAACAACTCTATAAATTTGGGCTACTATCTATTAAAATTGCGCCCGTGACTGAATTTAAACCTATTTAATTGATACTTATAACCCCGTATCTCACGCAATAATTACTCGACAGTTACAAAAAGTATACCAAAAGTTGCGGAAAATTACAATCTATCATTTCACCAAATTTCAAACCTCTACTATTATCCAGTCACCACCAATCAACAAGAGTCCCTATCTTAATTATTAGCCATATCTTCTATATCTTTATTTTCAGTTCTATGGTTATATTTATTTTGTATTACTAACCAATTCTGATTTAAAAACCCCCATTGGTTTACAATTAACTTATTTACTTCTGAATCTATCTTTACTTGTATATTTGTTTCACCAGACATTTTTTTTATAAATCAAAATTCAATTTTTACGATCTAATCAACTAAACGGAAAAAAAAACCTGACTTAACAAGTAGAATAAAAATGCTATAATCTTAATAGCTTTTTATATCTTTTTTTGCACTTACACACGGTTAGTTTATATCTGTTACATAATGAACATATTCAACTAACTTCTAGTGTAAAACAAGTTATTACTATAATAACACAGTAACTATAGTAACCACACTACGACAACAGTCAGCGCTAACTGTTTGCAGTGGAATGGTGCTTTTTGTTTTTTCTTTTATTCGTAATCCAAATGAATGGATACATAAACATATTCTCCTTCTACTATCACCTTAAATAACTAGCCAGAAACCTGTATTGGACCTATAGTTGATCTTATAAAATACAAAAAAAGTTAGAAAGGACATCATTCAACGGTTGGGCCACTTCCGAAATGTGCAAATGTGTTGAACATTTACAGCTTCGATTTACCTCCTTTTTAATCTAATGTATTAATATATATTGTACTAAAGGTTTTACTATAGTAAACAGATAATGTCATTACATAGAAATATATTTTTTATAATAAATCTATACTCTTTTACCTATTTAACTATTTATTTTAAATAAATATAAAATTCAATTTTTCATTAAAAAATATGCAACAAGATAATAATACTTATAATGATAAATGCTTGATACTTAACACTATGGCCAGATATTTAGTAAATGATACTGTTATTAGTGGACATAGTTACTAAATACGGAATATATTCCGCTATTTTCAGTAGAAAATACTCTTCCCTTTTTTTTTATTCTAAATTTAGATTTTTCTTTACCCGGGAATTAAAATATTAAAAAGGTACATATCAATGTATATTACAGCGTCATGGTCGTTTAGATCTTAGTACTTACATGTATAGAGGAATAAGTTAATTATCAAAGTACAAATAACATAAACAAATATATAAATTTATTTAAAGAAAAAAAAAAGAAAAAAAGACACTGCCACGTTATCCAAAAAAAAAAAAAAAAAAAAAAAAATAGAGACGCTACGATAATAAAAAAAATTGATCTACTACATATATTTGTGCTTTCTTTTTTTCAGCATACTTAGGACTTACTATATAAATTTCAGAATCACGTATAAAAAAAGGGGCCGTTTAGCCAAGCAGAAGGTGACTTTTTTTTTTCAACCACAGACGTAAGCGACCTTGCCTTCCCCCCCCTTTTTTTTTTGTACCTTTACAAAACGATCTTGCAATTCACATTGAACACAATGAGAGTAGAAAAAATAAAAAGAGATGACCACTATATTAGCTATTGACAACACTACCATCTCTACATTGGAATCAGTTCCTAATTGGCAACATCTCTGTTAAGGATTTTTAAAACGTTTAAAAAAAACACAAATACAATGAGGTATATTAAAGGTACAAAAAAAAAGGGGGTTTTTTATTACTATAAAATATATCATACTAAAGTTTTTTAAAAAAAATATATTCTACAGGCAAAAGTGGAATTACAAGTTTACAATATTTCCAGCAGTTTCAGCGAGATTGTTGTTAAAGACAAAATAAGGAGAGATAACACTATGATATACAGAGCTAGTGATAGATTGAACGAGCCCAACTTGTCTCACAATATCGTTAATGTTGATTACCGCGTATTTTGGATCGATCAAAGTACAATTTGGATTTTCCAATAACTGCTGTTTTTTGGATTTATTCATTTTTACGACGGGAATATTTCTATCGTACTCGCTTACGGTATGCTCCTTCATAACTTCTACAAGTGCAAGAAACGATATACATTCACTACTTGAACTATTCTCTCGATTTTTATGTTGAAAAAAGAATACAACGGAGCCTACAAACCATGCTTGCTTCACAATATTCCTTGAACTATTAAAAGCAAGTTAGTGATAAATAGTTATATTTACATTGTTTTAAACCTTACTCTACAAATGAGGAATGAAACATTACAAAATGGTTCCCTCTACGACTTTCTTTTTTTTTTCTTCTATCAAAAAGAGACGAGTAAATTCTGTTGTCAATCCAACATCGTGCAGCCAACGTTATATCAAGATCTGTTAGGACTATACGGCCAAAAGGCATTGATGTTACGCGGCTATAGTATTTTTTGAGAGATTTAACTATGCTTTTGACAGGAACACCTTCAATAATACTATCGAGTGAATTCAAGCAAGACGAAATAAAGGGCTCCCATAATTGGCTTGTGCTGGATTCATCTGGGTTATTCATATATGTGTTTGAGGAGTAAGGTGCAGGTATAATAGGATTGATTATATCATTTATATCTAATACGCTTTTTATATAGCTTCTTACACCAAAGCTCTCCACGACGTTACCTGCATTTGCACCGCTTGCAACTTTTGATTTTATGGCCGATGAATATTTACCAATCGATCTTTCCAACGACCTTGTACTATAAGTTCTAAGGGGGCCCATTTCACGGATGACCAATGTGATATGATTTAAGTAATGTTGGACAGATCTGAACACGCTTCGCGAGATATTACGTTGATCCACTTGCTGCGTTAGGTAATTATGCCAGATACCAAAATTTCTATGAAAAAAAAAATCAGTATAATCCAAGTATAAAGAGTAAAAATCACTTACACATCAATTTCTGTTAGTAGATCTTCGGTCAAGTTCCATTGTAGAGATAAGGCACAGCCGCGTACGAGAGCCAGAATTGCTTTTTTACAAGATCTACTTGTAATCAAAGGAACAACGAGAACAGGTACAATATTCACCAAGAAGTCCTGGTAGTCTACAGCCCTTACTCCTTCTGCATTTCCAATAAAATTATCAAAGGAACCTTCAAACGATACCGGTATATTTTTTCTTGACAGTGTAATATTTTGTCCAATTCGCTTAAGATCTGCGCGTTTGATTCTAAATGGATATCTATCTTTTGAAATGGTTTTATCTTTCTTGGTATAGAAAAAGTGTTGATTCTTGTTGGGATATAGATCAACGGTTATCAATTGATAGATATGTTTTCCAATACCATGAGAAATAAGGTGAAGCTCATCTAAAGCAAAGTAAAGTGATCCAGAGAAAGACGGAAGGATGGAAAAAATGGATGGTTTATAAATCATTGTTTCCTAGATAATGTGTAAAAGAGTAAGTTAAATATCATACCGAATTTATTTTATGTTTTTACTTACAGCGTTTCCTTTTAAATAATCAACCTTGGGACGAAGAGAAGCTTGATTATCACAAAAGTACATTCCCGAGCTCATGTTATCTGGGTGGCGTCCTTTTACCTCACATATGCGGCAGCCATATTTTCCCGCTGATGTACTTGTATGTGACATCTGAGACACGGCAGGCATATCCCCTGTAACGATCATAAGATGTACCTTGGATCTACATATAATTTCGTGATTATACTTTTTGACCACCAAGCCATGCTCTGATAGGTCCTTTAACTCTGATATTATAGGTGCCAGAAAAGAATCCAAGTCGGCTGGCTTACGACGGCCGGAAACAACAGCTAGCTGTAGAACATATTCGTCTGTGTATCTTTTTTGATAAAAAAAAAAAAGTAAGTAACTATTAATAATAAAAAAAAATCCCTATCGTAATATAACTACTAATAGCCATATACATAAATAGCTTACCTTAAAAATGGATCATAATTTAATATGATGGCGTGTATCATAGTAAAACTAGTCTTTCCTTTGTTATCGTTTATAGAACCATCTGTATACAACGCTATAGCTATATCGTCAGGATTATCAAAGGCTCCGTATTTGCTTTTGAAGTTTTTGTATGCGTTTCCATCGAAATAATCACATATGACGCCTTGTTCGGATTGACGATCTGCACGGTACCGAAGAAGTTCACGTGTCTTATTATTTGACAAGAGTTGTGCAATAACATCACCAATCGAAATAACTTTCAGTGTTGCTTCTGGTACTTTCAATCCAGATTCAGTTATTCTAAACCTTTCTGATTTGCAGTAATTACATTCCATGGAATCATCATTAAACAATCGACACCCTTGAATACAAGCATCATACATATGAGCCTTTACATTAGAATGACGCTTCAGAAGATTGTCAACCGCAGGACCATGCATTATCTTTGGATTGGGAGACTCTGTAAAAAAAAAAAAAAAAATGGTTAAAATACGTGTCTATATTTTCGTTTTAAAAAAAGAGCGGGTCATTATCATTTTAGGTCTCAGGTTTTTATATTATCCGTCTCATGCAATTGTTTTGATTATATTTTTGATTATATTTTATTTTCTTAATATAATTATTGTTTATTCTCTTATGTTAATATCAAAAAACTATCTTCCTTGATTATATTTTTGAATCTACAATATTATCCATCTCAAACGCATATATTTTTTGGTTATATAACATTATAATTGACAGAAAATCTTAAAATCATAAAACATTATTCATAGAAATACATTATAATATTTTAATCATTTTAGTACAAAGTTTTATATATTGAAATTATCTATAAGTTCTATAAGTTCATCATTAATTTTGGTTGCTTTTGAAGGTATTTCCAGAACATGTTTATAGTTATTGTTATATTTATTTAACTTTTTAATAGCCATTTTAGGATTATTATTGTTTACTATACTAAAAACTTCAATTATTAAATCATTACTGTATTTCATCAATTCTAGTAATTCTTGTATTTTATTAATTATATTTCTTTTTATGTTAATTTTATTATTACTTTTTGTCATGATTTTAGAAGTGTTAGTATTTGAGTTTGATAAATCATTGAAACTGACATCCTCACTATTATTATTTAAATTAGTAGCAACAGAACCTGTAATTTTAGAATAATCTATAGGTATATCGGATATAGTGTTAATAGGTTCATTGCCTATACCATCACAATTATTAATATCATTAATTAAATTGTTTTCTAAAGTTTCATTATTTATATTTTTAGTATTTTCATTAATTTCACTAATTTCTGGACTATTTTTTTTATTATTTTGTAATGTTTTTGATTTCTTATTTTGTTTTGTTAACGATTTATTTCTTCTTCTTTTAACTTTATACTTAAAAAAATACGGATTATTGTCTTTCTCAAATTTTATCTCAAAAGATTTAATATCATTATTATATATTATATTTAACTTTTCTATATTATAATTCTCAATTATTTTAATGATATAACATCTCTTTATATTTTTTAAAAAGTATTCTTGTTCTATTAAATCCCCAAAGTTTTCCATTATGCTAATATTTTAAAATTATGTTTTTATTTGTTTACAAATTAATCCACCTAATATTTATTTTAATAATAAAATTCAATTTTATCCATCTCATACATTTTTATAAATCTGAGAGTTATATTGGGATACATCCAAAAGAGCTAACCTTCATGTATTTTTTGTATATCTCTTATTATAGTGTTTGCAAACCTAACTAACTGACGATAGCACTCGCGAGGAACATTATTATCTGAAACGATATCAAACAGATGGATACTTAAGAGTTCAGTTATGGTGAAAGTATGTTGACCAACGTTACTTTGATGGTATATGTGAGATTGGCCTTCATTTTCTTCAAAAGTACAACCGGTTTTATAGGGAACACTGTAAATGTCAGAGTACGAAACTATATATAGATATATAAAGTAAGTAGTTATTAAGATAAAGAAATTAAAACATTTATATTGACAACGTACACTCTTCAAATGATTCATCTTCTTCCATTGGATCGCTGCTATAGTCTAAGTGGTCTTCAACATCCATATCGTCAGCGTTGAAAATATCATCAATTTCAACAGTTTCTTTTTCAGATGGCATTGTATTTTGGGCATGAATTCTTTTATGATTATACAGTTCTTTCAGTTTTGAGAATTGACTTTTACAAATATCACATGTATGTTTACAAGTATCATCCATCAGTCGGATTCTTTTGTTACTGTTAAGGGTATAAGGTAAAGAGGAGCTGGACATGTCAAACACTATGGCCAGATATTTAGTAAATGATACTGTTATTAGTGGACGTAGTTACTAAATACGGAATATATTCCGCTATTTTCAGTAGAAAATACTCTTCCCCTTTTTTTTATTCTAAATTTAGATTTTTTCTTTACCCGGGAATTAAAATATTAAAAAGGTGCATATCAATGTTCTATAACATATAGGTATATTACAGCGTCATAGTCGTTTAGATCTTAGCACTTACATGTATAGAGGAATAAGTTAATTATCAAAGTACAAATAATATAGACAAATATATAAATTTATTTAAAGAAAAAAAAAAGAAAAAAAGACACTGCCACGTTATCCAAAAAAAAAAAAAAAAAAAAAAAAAAATAGAGACGCTACGATAATAAAAAAAATTGATTTACTACATATATTCGTGCTTTCTTTTTTTCAGTATACGTAAGACTTACCATATAAATTTCAGAATCACGTATAAAAAAAGAGGTCGTTTAGCCAAGCAGAAGATGACTTTTTTTTTTCAACCACAGACGTAAGCGACCTTGCCTTTCCCCCCCCCTTTTTTTTTCTTTTCCTTTTTTATATATACTTTTACTTCACTTTATACACAAAAGACTAATCTCAATGTTAACAATAAACTGAATCTCTTGAAATGGAACATAACTGTTTTTCTTCTTCTCTAGTTCATTCGCCTCTATTGTATCCCTAAACGCTAAGTAAAGTATTTTTTTTTTATTTTTTCCCACCGCTAAAACAATTTTTTTTTTGTTCGTTTGCTTTTAGATATTTAACCATTGAATACTATTATGGTTCACCTTAAGGTACACATCTTTTAGTTATTTTTATTTACTACCTATTAATATCTACAAACGTTTATATATTTACAGAGAAGAAACCGTTTAACCATATGTCTTGGCTTTTTATTTACTTGTAAGTTTGATAATAACACTATTTATGTAAAACAGATTTTAACCATATATATTATGTAGAAGTAAGTTGTTATAAATGGCTACTGAATAAAGAACAACGGCTACTAAATAAAAAACAATGGCTACTAAATAAAGAGCAATGGCTACTGAATAGACAGAGATTTTACTAAATAAAAAACAATGGCTACTGAATAAAGAGCAATGGTTACTGAATAAACAGACTCATGACGTATTTTTTAGTGGAATTTCTACTAAATAGGGTATATAAGATACCATTTCAATTTCAGTATCCAACTTACTGCGTTCAGCGGAAAATATACTGCATAATAAATCCAGTATACATGGATACTAAATTCAGTAACCATACTATCTCATAGTTTCCGAATTTACAGTGTGCATATTTAGAAACAATTCTACTGTTATTAGTATAAAAAACAACTTTATCTGGCCACAGTGGTCTATATCAGACATTTCTGCTAGTTTGGGAATCTCAAAAGGTGTGATTTCAAAGTACAGTAACAGGTGGTACCCCAATATAACACATAGTCAAGGCGGAAGACCAAGCATTGTCAGTAGTTACAGCAAGAATATAGTGCGTCGAAGTGTTTTAAACGGTGAACTACTCACTGCTACTGATGTTCATAAGGCTCTCCTTGAGATGGGATACAATTTAACAGCAAAAACTGCTGCTAACGTACTCAAATCACTTAATTTTTTTTCTGCCATAAAGAAAAAAAAGCCGTTCATGTCGAAAAAACACAAAGCAGCTAGGTTAGCGTGGGCCAAAAGACATGAGCATTGGACAAGTGATGATTGGCAACGTGTAATATTCTCAGACGAGACAAAAATTAACATTTGGGGCTCCGATGGCTGTAAGTACTATTGGTCTAGACCAGGCGATGAACTAAAACCACATCATATTGATGTTACCGTTAAGCATGGTGGTGGAAGTTTAATGATATGGGGCTGTATCACTTACGAAGGGCCAGATTACGCTTGTCAGATATTTGATGGGACAATGAAATCAGAAGACTATCAACATATACAGTGTCAAGCAAAACTGTTACAATGTTTTATAATTTCCCACTAAATACGGCCCTAAATCAAAACGAGCAATATAATATCCTACAATATATATACCATTTGAAAGCCTAGCTCATTGGCTACAAAAACTATATTGTAATTTTTTGTAGGTTACTTTAAATGGTAACTCTATCAGTCATCAAAGTTATGTAGTACATTGTAACAGTTTTGCGCGGTTAGAAAAAATAAAATATTTCATACCACAACTTGGCAATAAAACCAGGAATGGTCTTAATCGACACAAAAATGTGTTATTTTATTGGTCTTCATATTTTCTGTGGTTTCCAATTAATTTTTAATACAACTTTATTGAAACTTTGTTAAAAAATTGCCTTATGCGTTCTATTCAAGAATATCAAAAGAATCAAATTATATCTATGTTGAATGATGGTCAAACAATTAGACAGGTGGCTGAGAAAATCAGTGTAAGTACTGCGACTGTGTCACGTGTGGGTAAATTGTACTGTTCGGAGCGTGAAAAGGACAAGGGTGGTAGAAGAGAGGTATTATCGGCTGCTGACAAGCGTTACTGTGTACGTTTGGTGACTAAAGGTCGTGTTGATAGTGCTTCAAAGGTCCGTAAACAGTTTGAAACGATCATAAGAAGGTTGTTAGTGTTGATACTATCAAGCGTGCTCTCAAAAGTAGTGGCTTAGGCTCTATTCCGAAACCTTCCAAACCTTTACTTAATGCTCAAAATGTCAAGAAGAGATTAGAGTGGTGTCATGCTCATCGACATTGGACATTAGAGGACTGGAAACGCATTGTATGGTCTGACGAAACAAAGATTAACCGCTTTAACCCCGACGGACGTGTTTGGGCCTGGATTAGAGAAGGTACTCATCTTCAACCTCAGCATGTCAAGATGAGCGTCAAGCATGGCGGTGGCAGCATTATGTTGTGGAGTGCAATTACGTATGTAGGAACTGGGTGGCTTTGCAAGATTGAAGGTAACATGGATAAGGACTTATACAAAAGCATCTTGGAAGGCGAGCAGAATGCCACAATTGACTTTTTATGTCAAAAATTAAACCTTAATCGCAGTCAAGTTGTATTTCAGCACGACAACGACACAAAGCACACATCAAATCTAGTAAAAAACTATTTACATTCACAAGAATACCAAGTTATGGAATGGCCACCCCAGTCACCTGATTTAAACCCAATCGAAAACATGTGGCGTTTATTAAAAATCCGACTTAACGAATATGAAATCCCGCCAAAAGGAATGCAAGAATTATTTGAGCGTGTAACCGAAGTATGGTATAATGTCATTACAAAAGAAGAATGCCAAAAAGTAATTGAAAGTATGCCTAATCGTATTGAACAATGTATTAATGCCAAAGGCTATTGGACGAAGTACTAAAGCTAAAATAATAAATAAAAGCCTCCTTTTTTTAACCGCGCAAAACTGTTACAATGTACTACATAACTTTGATGACTGATAGAGTTACCATTTAAAGTAACCTACAAAAAATTACAATATAGTTTTTGTAGCCAATGAGCTAGGCTTTCAAATGGTATATATATTGTAGGATATTATATTGCTCGTTTTGATTTAGGGCCGTATTTAGTGGGAAATTATAAAACATTGTAACAGTTTTGCTTGACACTGTACTAGACACTTCCCTTAACGATACCATGGATTACTATAATTTGCAGTATAACAATGTCTACTTTCAGCAAGATAACGATCCAAAGCACAAATCAAAATCAACAATGAAGTGGTTAAATGACAAAGGTGTTCATCTTCTGGAAGACTGGCGCGCTCAAAGCCCGGACTTAAACCCGATTGAGCATATTTGACATCATCTTAAGCTGAAACTCAGCTCTTATGAAACAAGAGCTAAAGGTATCCATGACTTGTGGGAAAGGTGTGATAAAGAGTGGAATACTTTTACAGAAACAGATTGCCAAAAGTATATTGATAGTATGCCTAAACGTATAAAAGCGGTGATTGAAGCCAAGGGTGGACAAACAAAGTATTAGTTATTTTTAATCACACGGAAAAAACTGTTCACGTTATATTCAGCGAGATAAAAAATTATATTAAATGATGCCATCATTCAAACTGTTTAAAAATTTAGTAGAATATGTTTGAGAACTAAAAGTTTATATTCCATTAATATTGGGATCCTATGGAACTTATTTACTCGTATTTAATGCATTTTATATAGATTTTTCAAACACGTGAACAGTTTCTTCTCCCACTGTAGGTGTATCTCGCATCAATGATATGAATATAGTATAAATAATATACTCTAGGACATATAGAAAATATCTCCTTTATAATAATAATACTCTATCTTGTAATTACAATCCTTTAATTATATAAAATATAATTACACGGGAAAAAGTTCTAGTCAGAAATATATAAATAAAATATAAGGAACGTTTCATCAACTTACTCATAACATATCCAATAAGGGCGATTCGACCACCCTGTCATTATTAAGAACAAGGTGGAGATTACCGGAAGGACATGTTATCCGATCAAGGGGATTGGATCAAAGAATATTTATAGTCAATTCGAAAGAGTAGAATATATATATTTGAAAGTGAGAAGGTTGAGTCTAGATATTGACCCGAACCTATCATAACAATAAGATCAGGTACCGATTACAGTTGTCAAGAAGTATAAAAGGGATTATTATTTAGTTTAGCAGAATTCTTTAGTTTATTTTTAATTAATAAATTTCTCTAAGTTTTATCTCGATAATTTATCGTCTAATTTACCTCAATTCCAACAATTACGACGGTATGGAATTAATCAGGTCATGGTATAAAATATTTATTCAATAATATAATAATTATAGCACATTTTGTAATAAATATTTATACAGTGGGTACATAAATTGACCCACAAAAATTGTTTTCTAATTATCTCATCAAATAATGGTACTAGCTATTCAAGCTAAGTATCAAAGAAATCAGAACAGTCTAAATTCTATTATGAATAGAATTTTAATTATTCTCTATGACGTAATCATGATGTAAGGAAAATAAAGTGATTCGGAATTTTTTTAATTTTCCGCATAATTTAAGTAATAAATCATTTACGACCGGCACGTGGATGTATCTAAAATATATTTATAGTATATTAATATTTAAACCTTCCTCTATTTTATGCTATAAATACCTTCGAACTTTTCGAATATTTTCCGCTCACTATTTCTCTCCAAATTTTACCACTTTTAAAAATAACTATGCCTTATAAACTCAGCCAAAGTAAACGTGATCACTATGGCGGAACTGTTGTACTCAAAATAATATTATGGTAACAATTATACCAATTTTTTTTACGTATAGCCAATCATATTTAAGAATGACTTGTTACCATAAAGGTAACAATGGTAACAAGTTTTTTGAATGAGAAATACTCATCTCATAAGCAAAAGCTAGCCAAAAGAATCTCGAAAACCTTTTAAGGAAGGCTTTAGATACATGTATATTTATTTTTTTGTATTCTTTTTAGTTTTTTATTATTATTATAATTGAAATGTTTTTTTTAAAAAGAAAATATGGTCTCCAACACCATATATGTAATAAATGTTACTATATTTTTTTTGATTTATACAATTTTTTTTTTTTACTGAGAAACATTTATGTTAGAAATGTTTTTTTTGATTTCAATGTATATTAAAATAATTATAAAAACAAGCTTCTCTATTTTTATTTATTTTAATTACATTTTATTTTCAATTTTATTTATATATTTATTAACATCCGAAACATAAAGGTTTCTCAACATAAGCATTTTTTTTTAAAAAAAAAAAGATTTTGGAGTTGGAAGTAGGGAGTCCTATACATGAGGACGTGTTGTAAGTTAATTTCATTGTTTATATACCTTTTTATTCTAATTTATCACTAAGGCGAGCCCCAGCGATCACATCGATAATTTTATCGCTATCGCTAATCGGCATCGCTAAAATTATCGATGTTAGCGACAGCGATAAATTTAAGCGATATCGATAAATTTATCGATGGCGCTAAAAAAACAGCGGTATCGATAAATTTATCGATACCGCTTAAAAACAGCGATAACGCTACAATTATCGATGGCGTTAAAACACAGCTTTATCGTTTGAGTTTATTTAAATCTCAATAGTTTTTGTCCATTAATAAAAAAAAAAGCATTGCAGTATATATCGGATCCATTAAAAGGTTATGGAATAAAATAGTTATTTAATAAAACGGCAATATTATAGTACATTTTGTAATATAGATTTATTAAATAAAAAAAAAATATATATGAAAAAAAAAAGTGGAATATATTATTTATATGTGGATTTTGTTGTTATTCTACATTGTATACAGAAGAGGAAGGTATATGTATTTTATAGTTCGGTCTTATTTTTTATATAAGCAAAAAATAAATAGAGCACGGCCAACAACGTGGAAGATAAAAGCAATACTCTTGAGAAATAAGCTATCAATGTATTGAGTAAAAAAAAAAAAAAGCGTCAGAATACAGTGTAAGTTTAAATTTAAGCATATAGTTACATTATTAGAACCAAATTAATCTGGCCGATAGCAAAAGGACTTACAGTAAAGCCCTATATATTGTAAGTAGTAACAGAAATACTAGATAGATAAAGTAAGAATAATTTAGTGTTATAGCTATTTAATTATAGTAAATGACTATTCATCTTACCTCATTTCAAAAAATTATGACATGACTGACATGGCACAAGATTTACAAAGTCCAACTGTGGTAAAATCACACATAAAATAGAATATATAATAATCGATGAACCATCGATTATAAAACATAACAAACGTTAGGTATCAAAATGAACCTTATATATAAAAAAAAGCACAGGATCTAGAAACCAAGATCCTCAGGCTATAAAAATCACTAGATCAAATCTACGTGTAGCGATCAATCACAATAGTGTGACCACTATTGCAAAAGACTATAAATAAGAAATCATAGTTAGCAATCCCTTTTACCGGGATTGATTTTTACAATTAAAATAAGAAGTAAACGTTATTAGACATTTAATCTTATTGACCTGTTTTTATTAATTTTTCTGTGTTAAATCAAAGTATTTCTCCACATTTTTTAAGATTATATAATAACCTTATTCAACAAACAAATAAACAAATAAAATGGCTTCTATCTCTGGAAAAACCACCCCTGCTGCTAAGGCTACCGCTCCCAACTCTGTCACAGACAACGATGGACCTGCCGGTAACTGGACCGAAATGGAGAAGAACCTTCCCGACGTTCCTCAGGAGGATATTGAGATGGCTGAAGCTGCTGGACCAGTAGTTACGAACCACAAGGTTGCTCCCACACCTAGGCTAAATAAAACCGCTATTTTTTTTAAATCAGGCGAACAGTCGCTCCTCAGCGAGTAAACGCTTATTTTTTAGTAATTGATTACCTCTCAGCGACTAGCCGCTCAATTTAAGACGGATAAAGCGAACAAAAATAAAAATAAAACTGACTTTTAAAAAAAAGGTGCTCTATCCGTTCTATTTACTGTATCCGCTGTATCCGCGTAAATGGATTTTTAAAAAAATGTGCTATCCGCTCAGAACCAGCGAACTCGCTCAGATGTGGGCGAATCCGCTTTAGAAAGGTATATCCACTCAAGAGAAGTAAATGGCAATTTACCTACTCGCTTAGTTCACGAATGAAAAAAAAAAAAAAAAAACTGATTTAAAAAAAGTAATTTTGTTGAAAAGAAAAAAAAAAGAGAGAAGCGATTATCTATAAGAATAAGTCTAAAAAGGTCTGCTACTGTTAGGTATTTAATCTATTTATCTTGCCAAGCCTTTTATGTTGTATTAATGATATATACCAGCTATATATGGGGACTTGTTATTAGTCTTGTGATATTATTTATTCTGATATCAAATAATTGTTACACTGTGGCCAGATAAAGTTGTTTTTTATACTAATAACAGTAGAATTGTTTCTAAATATGCACACTGTAAATTCGGAAACTATGAGATAGTATGGTTACTGAATTTAGTATCCATGTATACTGGATTTATTATGCAGTATATTTTCCGCTGAACGCAGTAAGTTGGATACTGAAATTGAAATGGTATCTTATATACCCTATTTAGTAGAAATTCCACTAAAAAATACGTCATGAGTCTGTTTATTCAGTAACCATTGCTCTTTATTCAGTAGCCATTGTTTTTTATTTAGTAAAATCTCTGTCTATTCAGTAGCCATTGCTCTTTATTTAGTAGCCATTGTTTTTTATTTAGTAGCCGTTGTTCTTTATTCAGTAGCCATTTATAACAACTTACTTCTACATAATATATATGGTTAAAATCTGTTTTACATAAATAGTGTTATTATCAAACTTACAAGTAAATAAAAAGCCAAGACATATGGTTAAACGGTTTCTTCTCTGTAAATATATAAACGTTTGTAGATATTAATAGGTAGTAAATAAAAATAACTAAAAGATGTGTACCTTAAGGTGAACCATAATAGTATTCAATGGTTAAATATCTAAAAGCAAACGAACAAAAAAAAAATTGTTTTAGCGGTGGGAAAAAATAAAAAAAAAATACTTTACTTAGCGTTTAGGGATACAATAGAGGCGAATGAACTAGAGAAGAAGAAAAACAGTTATGTTCCATTTCAAGAGATTCAGTTTATTGTTAACATTGAGATTAGTCTTTTGTGTATAAAGTGAAGTAAAAGTATATATAAAAAAGGAAAAGAAAAAAAAAGGGGGGGGGGGAAAGGCAAGGTCGCTTACGTCTGTGGTTGAAAAAAAAAAGTCATCTTCTGCTTGGCTAAACGACCTCTTTTTTTATACGTGATTCTGAAATTTATATAGTAAGTCCTAAGTATACTGAAAAAAAGAAAGCACAAATATATGTAGTAAATCAATTTTTTTTTTTTTTTTTTTTGGATAACGTGGCAGTGTCTTTTTTCTTTTTTTTTCTTTAAATAAATTTATATATTTGTCTATATTATTTGTACTTTGATAATTAACTTATTCCTCTATACATGTAAGCACTAAGATCTAAACGACTATGACGCTGTAATATACGTATTTGTTATAGAACATTGGTATGCACCTTTTTAATATTTTAATTCCCTGGTAAAGAAAAAATCTAAATTTAGAATAAAAAAAAGGGAAGAGTATTTTCTACTGAAAATAGCGGAATATATTCCGTATTTAGTAACTATGTCCACTAATAACAGTATCATTTACTAAATATCTGGCCATAGTGGGAGGTCGTCTTCAACAGTTTTACTCAAACTGGACCACCCTAATTATCGACAATTCAACAAGGATTCAAAATTCAATTCACCTCAGACCCACCAGTAAAACGTTACCCAACACCAACAATTCCTTTCAACAACCAGCAAAAGGAAATATTAAATCAAGAAATTTCATCGCTTCTGCAAAAACGAGCGATAGAACCAGTGATATATACAGACTATATATCCCTCTTCATCTTCGTTATTATTACGATATAGCACATCAGAACTAAACATTATTAATCATAGACGATTAATAATACAATATAGAATTATCCTAAACAATCATCCACTATTATAATCAATGACAGGGCAACTGCCATTTAATAATAAGAACTACCAATTAAACACAATGCGCATAAATGCTTAAACCAATCCAGATAGCAAACCAATCGGATTATCAATAAGGAATAACCATAATCCTTACGATATTTAAAACTGACTTTTCTTACTCTACAATTAGAATGGCTAATTGTATAACCCCTTTAGTATAAATACATCCTTCTTTTTCATCTGAAATAAAAACAATCACAATTAAGACTTTTATCAATACTTTAAAGGACTTATTTTCTATTGTATATTTCAACCAGTCAGCAACCAATTTTCTCCAAGATTCTACAGCACAATGTTTGTAATACCAAAGAAAAGTGGAGGCAGCAGACCCGTATTCAACCTCAGAAAACTGAATCAGTACATCCATGCGCCACACTTCAAAATGAAAACATATCCAGGAGGTAACAAAACTGATAAAGAAAAACAATTATATGACTTCCATAGATCTATCAGATGTTTTTCTACACATCCCAGTACATCCTCAGTCTCGTCGTTACCTTCGTTTTTATTGGCAACACCAAACGTGCCAATTCTGCACGACACCATTTGGTCTATCCCTCGTTCCTTGGCTATTCACCAAAATAACGAAGCCAATCTTGGAATGGGCGCGAACTCAACAAATTCGACTCAGTGCATATCTAGACGACTGGATTATAATTGGGGACAGCTTAGAACAAATCAGGCAGCATACAACAATATTACTTCAGAAATTGGAAACACTTGGATGGTTGATCAACTACAAAAAATCGAACCTAATTCCCAAACAATCAATCGAACACCTAGGTTTCTTATTGAATACAACATCAATGACAGCACAACTACCAGGAAAGAAACTTCGAGATATTCGCCGCAGTATTCAACAAATATTAAAGCATCCAGTACAATCACCGAGAAAGATTCACAGTCTAACGATGAGGATTCAAGCAGCAACTTTTGCAATGATTCCAGCTCGATTATATACGCAACGTCTTTTGAGGATGAAGAATTCGAAAGATTGGGACAAGGAACAACAACTAACACCAGAATGTGTCAAAGAACTACAATGGTGGAAGGAAAACATACAAACTTGGAATGGAAAAAGTATTCTGCCGAACACACCAAATCAAGTGATATATGTGGACGCCAGCGATACGGGGTGGGGATGCAGCCTTCAACTGCCTGGAAACAAACCAATGACAGCATTCGGACATTGGACACAACAAGAAAAAACCATGTCAATCAACTGGAGGGAACTCCAAGCAGCATTCTTCGCATTACAAACTTTCCCCAAGTTAAACAACATGAAGATATTAATTCGTACCGACAACACCACCTCGATGACATATATCAACAAACAAGGAGGAACGAAGTCACTACCATTGATGGAACTAGCGACAACATTATGGAAATGGTGCTTGCAGAGAGGAAACACAGTCCAATCCAACCACATACCAGGGATTCAGAACACAACAGCAGACTACGAATCTCGAAGACCATATGCGAAGAACAATTGGATGATACAACCAGAACTCTTTCAACAAATACAACAGACATTGGGAGTTAACGATGTGGATCTTTTTGCAGACCATGTTACAACGCAGCTTCCAAAGTACGTATCATGGATGAAGGATTCGGGCAGCCTATATGTCGACGCATTTACGATACCATGGAATCAATTCAAGGACCCCTGTTTGAACCCACCTTGGAACCTAATCAACAGATGTGTACAGAAATTTATACAAGAAAAAGTTCAGTTAGCAACAATGATTACTCCTTGGTGGCCAACAGCAATTTGGTTCCCAACAGTACAATCATTATCAGTAACAACACCTATAGTAATACCAACGACATCAATAGTATTACCATCACCAACAACAATATGGCCAATAACAAACAACGCTTGGAAACTCGTCGTATGGAAATTATCTACAACAAATACAACAATCCTCAATTAACAGATGATGCTCGTAATATACTGATCAGTAAAAATTTGAAGAACAATACCACAAATCAATCTTATACACCACGGCGAGAAATAGCGCTAAATCTTAAGCACTGGAATGCTTGGGCAAGCACTAGCGCTAATTTTAAGCAGATGAAAAAAAAATAATCACTGGAAATTGGAACCCCATCTTTTCAAGCTCAGGGTTAGCTTTTTTTCACAAAAAAAATAAAATAAAATAAAAAAGAAATACTAGTAAAAATTATGTTTTTGAAAAAAAAACCATTTCAACGCTTGGTGAAGCGCTGGATTTTTTTTTTTTTATGAGCCATTTGACATATTGTTATTTTATCTTCCGCTTAATAAAACACTTTATAAACTATGCTTTTTTTTTTCAAGCTTCACTCTATTCAACTACTTTATAACTATTTTACTTTTTTAAATGAATATTACGACCGTTAGTTACAACAATAAAAAAAGACCTTACTGCTAACTCCATAAAATATGGTAAATAATAAAGATGTAATTCTATTTTATTGTACATATACTGAATTTCTTATAATAAGCCTATCTCGTAATAATTTGCAAATCACTATCGAAGTAGAAGCTCCTTTTTTTTAAAAGTCAAAAATATATCCTTTTTTTTTAAGACAAACGAAATAATTTACACTACTATTACAAGTCGTTTATCTTGCTGGCATTTTTTGAACATGTCTTGATCGAAAGCTGTCGAAGACAAAATGACATAGTACCAATTAGACGACCCAATTTGTTTATTTATCAAGTCAGTCTTTTGAATTAAACCAACAGTTGAAATAATGTCGGCGAATCCCGAGATTAATAACACTGGGGATTCGTTTTTTTTTTTAGTATAAATATTTCGTTTTTTTTTAATTGCTTTTCCTTTCCTTTTATTTTTTTTCTTTTATCAATTTTTCTTAATAAAATAAAATAAGAGTTCTTTTGAACTTTACTTATATAGGTTTTCGCCATGTTGTAACTCATCTCATTCTTTGAAATCAGGTAATGCTATTAAGTATAAACTATGAAGACAACTTCATATATCTAATATTCTATTATTTTTATTACTGCTTGCTTAAAGGGTGTTTACTTTAATAAATTTTGCTAAAAGGTAATTATTTCATTTGATTCAAACTTAATAATAGCTTATTCTGACTCTTTTTTTTTTTATAGGTATTGTCTTATTCCACAAGTGTCCATTCCCTTTTTTTTTTTCTTTTTTTTATTATTGTCCGTATCAAAATATAATAACAAACTATAATATACACATATACCCTTCCATTTCTTAATATATACATTCACATATAAATAAATAATAAAAATGCTCGCTTTTTTTTCAGAATCTCTTTTTTTTATATACCTGAATATATAAATATTTATTACAAAATGTGCTATAATTATTATATTATTGAATAAATATTTTATACAATGACCTGATTAATTCCATACCGTCGTAATGCTGTTTTTTTTTAAATGTGCGCCAACGCTTAATCTAGCGCTAGCGCTAGACCAAGCATCAGTCGTAACTGAAGCGCTAGCGCTAAACCAAGCACCAGTGCTTAGCAACAGCGCTAAATTTAGCGCTATTTCTCGCCTTGGTGTCCAGAGAAAGTCAAGACCCTTATCCGCATACTTGGTACGACAGAACAAGATTGTCAAGGCATTGGTGTTATTGTACCTATCGTTTGCATCTTGTTCCCTTGCAGCCGTTTCTTCGTCGACCGTCTACATGCCATATTGGACAATAGTCTCTTCCAACCAAAGAGAAACGTTTATGTTAATAAATATATAAATAAAATTGAAAATAAAATGTAATTCTTATTTTATTTTTTATTTGTGTATTTATGGTTTTTGATGATATGTAATTAAAACAAATAAAAATAGCGAAGCTTGTTTTTATAGTTATTTTAATATACATTGAAATCAAAAAAACATTTGTAACATGAATGTTACTCAAAGTAAGCTTTAGTTCTTCACACGCGGCAAACTTGTATATAGTTATCGTCATCTTAATTGTTTTCTTTCTATTCAATCTTTTTGCAGCAACATTTTTTTACGTTTCTCGTCGTAAAAAAAAGGGGGTTTTTTAGCACTATTTTTAGTGTCAACACCAGTAAGAGGTCTTTATTTTATTACAGTTAACGGTATGTATTGCGAATTAAAAGAATAAGTAAAAAAAAAAAAAAAAAAAAAAAAAAAAGTAGTAGAATATACGGGCGTTTATTAAAAAAAAATACTTGCTTTATATAAGAACTCACTAGAGCGGAATATTAATTTTAACAAAGTAATCCACATGAAAAAAAAATATATTATCTAGCGATAAATGGAGCGCTATCGCTTCCTTGACCGATGAATCCTTTTTTTAAAAAAAAATTAGAATTTTGTTAGCATTCTTTTTTTTTCTATTTGGAGAAAATGAGCAAAAGCTGTAATTAAAAGAAGGAAATTGAAAGTCCATCGATATTTTTTTTTTTCCCTGCCAAATTTTAGCGATACCGCTTGTGTAAGCGATACAACGCTTCCACAACCACCACCGCTTAGATATTATCGCTCTGGCTCGCCTTAGTGAATTAATTTTTTATCTGATATGTTCTCTTCGAAGGGGTATGCAGTTACAACTATACAACTATTGCGTTCTGCAGTCACTCACCTACACAACAATCCGCAAAGTCTAAGAGAGAATCAAGATTTAAATGAATTTATTACAACAATTTTAAATCAAGCACCACCTATTAGACTTCATAAATCAACAATTAATTTACAACCAACATTCACCTTTTTGAAGAAGATCGAGAATGGTACAACATCGCTAGCAAAACTTCAAAGCAAATTGGCATTCTTATTAGCAGTAACTTGCTTTCTACGACCATCAGACTTACACCGCATACCAATAAACTCGATGAAAATAGAAAACAACAATACAGAACTCTCATTTGATGTCAACTGCCCAAAAGAAAAACGAGGCCGCCGTATGATTGTAAAAACTTTCCAAGTAAAAGCTCACCAGGAACCTCAATTATGTCCTGTCAACGCTTGCTCAGTATATTTACAGAAACGTCCAGCATGCACAGCGACTACACTATTTGTTAACTCACTACGTCCCAACAA